>PVJS01053021.1:0-13422 GCA_004027185.1 Glis glis | reverse complement strand
AACTAGAAAACAACAGTAATATATGCATACCCATGTTCATAGCAGCACAATTCACAGTGGCCAAATTATGGAACCAACCTAGGTGTCCATCAACAGATGAATGGATTACAAAATTATGGGAAATACACACAATGGAATTCTACTCAGCAATAAAGAAGAACAAAATAACAGCATTTGCAAGAAAATGGAAGGATCTGGATAACATTATGTTAAGTGAGATTAGCCAATTACAAAAAAAGAAGGGGCATATATTTTCATTAATATGTGCAACCTAGGGAGTAGTGGGGACACAAGAGGGACTCCAATCACAACAGAGAACCCTCAGTGGTGCGAGGGAAGTGGTACAAGGGAAGGGGAAGGGCAAGAAAGAAGTGAATCTATGGAATTACTATCATAAACAATGTGTACATATGAGATTATACCAACATCATTCTCAGTACTACATGTTGGGGGGGGGGAGCTGGGGGGGGAGGGACACCAAGAGCTGTGTGCATGTATGTTAACACCAAAGTGATATTCATTGTGATATGAGACTACAATGCACCAATAAAAACATGTAAAATAAATAAATAAATAAAACACTGTTCACTTCAAAAAATAAATAAATAAATAATTTGAAACAGGGTCTCGCCAAGTTGCTGAGGCTGCCTCAATCCTGCAATCCACCTGTCTCAATCTTCCGAGTTCTGGGATTACAGGAGTGTATCACCATGCCTGGCTTAATGATTATTCTTAAATGTGTTGTAAAAATACTTACTTTACTTATTTTCCTAATAAGGTCTAAATGAATATAATATTATTATCTTCTATCCAAATTCAATAAAACCTTGATGGGCTTTATTTATTTATTTATTTATTTATTTATTTATTTATTTATTTCGCAGTACCGGGGATTGAACCCAGGGGCATTCTACCTCCGCGCTACACTCCCGGCCCTATTTTTTTTATCCTTTATTTTGAAACTGGGTCTCACAAAGTTGCGGAGGGCCTCACTAAGTAGAGAGAGAAAGAGAGAAAGAGAGAGAGAGAGAGGCAGGGGGAGAGAGAGAGAGAGAGAGAGCTGAGGCTGGCCGCCAACCCGGATCCTCGGGTCTCCGCCTCCCAAAGTATTGGGATTACAAGCGTGCGCCACCAAGCCCAGCTTACCTTTATATCTTTTTAAAGAAACATACGAATTCTCCTTTTAAGAGTGTTTTTACATCAATTCCTGTATATTTATTTCAAGATCTCCAATTGTTTCTTTCTTTTTTGTATTTCCAGTTCCTATTACATTTCTGTCTAATTTTGTTTAATAATTTCAAGTTTCTCTCCCTCTCGAGTCTGTAAGCTCTGGCCTGTGTCTCTTTTCTGGCTCATTGCTACTTCTATACATGAGTCTTTCCTGGCACACAGCCACGCCCATGCAATTACACATTGTCTGTGGCTACAGTCTTGCTATCACAGCATCCTTGAGTAGTTGCAAAAGAGACTGCACGGCCAGCAAATCCAAAAAGCATTTATTACCTGACACTTTCCAACAAAATTTTGCACTGTCCTACTTTAAACAAATAATAGGGCTTCATTTAAAATTTTTGATCTAAAGAAGTCTTTGTCATACAGTTCTACATTAACTTTATCTGGAGGGTCATCTTGCTTAGAATTGTACTTCTTTGTGCATTTTAAACTTTGGATTACAGGCTCATTTTGAGTAGAAGGGTTTTTGTGTGTGAAGCAGTTTTTTTCTCTTTCTCCCTCTCCCAGTGTGTTCCCTCCCAGCTGGCCATTATGTAGTTACCACCATCGGGCCCTAGCATTGCAGTGCAGAAGTTGGTCTTGAAATGTTAGTTTAGGTTGATGAGGCTTCCCTTCTTGATGATCCCGGGACTCTTGTGGATCTAATGATTAAACAGAGAGGAAGTCTGTCTAGTCACAAGACTTTTCCTCCTTCAGCCTTCCTAGACTCACAGCGTGCTGCAACCCTTTGTCACCGGCAGTGATTAGTAGTATGTTCTGAGTCTCTTTTCCTCAGAAGAGGGCAGACCCCTTATAGCCACTAGTTGTGAGGGATCCTTGATTCAAACCTGAGCATGTGCCTATTCAGTGTTCCTGCTTCTGAGGTCAGATCCTACCAGGTCTGTAGCTTACTCCTGCTCATTCCTTTGGATATCTGCTGTCTCTGGACCACAGAATTGTTAATCATATTTTAAAATCTAGGTCTCATTTTCAGCTTTCCTTAAAAAAATCTAAACATAATATTTACACATGTTTGGAGCAAAGGTGCATTTTAGAACATCAACTATGGCACTACCTTGACTGAAAACCTCTGTTGTATATTTCTTGTGATGACATAATGACATTTTACTTACTTTGTAGTTGAAATCATAAGCATTGAGTCCTACTCAAGTGACCATGATGGAGCCATTATAAGACCAAGGGAATGCAAAGTTACTTTTCTCCTGGGATGCATCACATATTGAAAATCACATTATTTAAATAGATTTATTCAAATAAATCAAATCTTTGATTCAACAGAAAAGAATTATTTTTCATAGAAAATTATATAAAATTACTTTCAACAGAGAATGTTAGTTCTGTATTTGAGAATGACAAAAGAAAAATAAAATCACTTATTAGAAGTGCAATAAGATTTTTGTTGGGGCAAAGATGCAGAGACAAATTATATGGGCAAAGAGTAAACTAACTCCGATCTATGCTACAAGCACTGATCACTAATACTTTTTCATTTGATTCCCCAATTTTATTTTAGAGCTCTTCTGGTTAGTGTCTGGTTGTTAATCATTACTTAAAGGCTAAGAGGGCAAAAGAAGTCATTTAAAAAGTTTTGTTTTTGAGATTAGATTGGATTTACTTTTAAGAGCTTTGTTCTATTCTTTTTTTTTTTTTTTTGCAGTACTGGGGATTGAACCCAGGGGCATTCTACCGAGCTACACCCCCGGCCCTATTTTTTATACTTTATTTTGAAACCAGGTCTCACGAAGTTGCGGAGGGCCTCACTAAGTAGCTGAGGCTGGCCGCGAACCCGGATCCTCCGGTCTCCACCTCCCAAGTACTGGGATTACAAGCGTGCGCCACCATGCCCGGCTCTTTGTTCTATTCTTAATGCTGGATGAACCCCACGAGTCATATGTGGAAGGAAGCTGAATCCTTCAATTACTGTCTGACTAGAAACACACATGCTGGACTGATAGATGAGTGAAAGATGACTTTCCTTGCGCCTCTGAGATCTGGTGGTTTACTGTTACCATAACTCATGTTATCTTAACTAATGCAATCCTGGAAGGTACCCTGCCATCCTACACCTACTTTCCAGGCAAATAAAAAAATTATTTTCAGTTTAAGGGCATGATTTTCTATAGCTCTATTTCATGTATGCAGAAAAAAACCGCCTTATATATAGTCATAAAAGTTATTTCCACATGACCAATTCATGAGTCTTTAAAAGTGAAAACAACCTATATTTAGGTAATAGAATTCTAATTTTATTTTTCATTAAAGCTAAGACACATTTCATTTATTTAAGTGGTGTCTTGATGATTTGTTTCCATTCAGTGGTTGCCTATTTAATTACTTCAATTTAGTCTCAAGAACTGAAATGAGATTTGAATGAAGTCTATCAGATAATGCAAGTTATCATTGATGAATATATGGTATAGCCTTCTGAATTCTTGGCATCCAAAGACAGCATTTGCCTAGTGGAGCTTGATAAAGATTATTTTAGAATGAATAAAATACAGGGGTAACTGCTGGGTGTGGTGGTGCATGTCTGTAATCCCTATACTTGGGAGGCTGAGATAGGATGGCAGGTTCAAGGTCAGCCTCAGCAACTTAGATCCTGTTTCAAAATAAAAACAAAAAGTACTGGAGATGTAGCTCAGAGGTAGATTGGCCCTGAGTTCAATCCCTAGTAAAACACACATACACACACACACACACACACACACACACATAATTACAGCTGTTTCAACACTTATGTAAACAATTTGCCCTACAATCTCCTGAAATTACTTATCTATTTTTATAAAATATTTATTGAGCAATTGCCATGTATAAATTACCATGCTGGGCCCTATAGGCAAAGAAAAATAAATAAGTCACTGTCTCTCAGTCCTGCCCTCCGGGATCTTACATATTATAAACAAAATATACTAAAATAATTATAAAAAGTAGCATATGATATATGCCAAGAGTAGTAGAGCAATAAATAATGCATGAAGTTAATCCAGAAAAATCTCCAATTGGGGTAATTAGAGGAAAGTTAGCATTAGATGAAATATTTGAGATGCAATTTGAAAAACTGGAAGATTAAGACTATTTGTATCAGATTGAATAGCCATTTCCTTCTAACAAGGCAAGCTTGTTTACAATATGGGTCTCCTCAGACTCTCCTGTGATTGAGTTTGAAGCATCCTTTACCATATTTTAGAGACATAATTCTGGGATTAGGTGACAAATCTATTATCCATAAAATAATAAGATTTGGGGTTGCCAATACACATTGAGCCTGAAATAAAAATCTTTTGCACATTATAATGAAAATAACAACAAATAAAGATTTAGTATTTGAAAACTTAGGGCCCTATTCTGTCTTCACAGTATAAGTTGGGATAGTCACTTCATATCTCCAAACCTCAGCTTCTTTTTTAACCTGGGGATAAATATTCCTACTTTTTCTATGTGAATGGTGGCTATGAAGATCAAATGAAAATAGTGTAAGTGTTTTGTAAACTATAAAATTCTATGAAAATGTAAAGAACTAAATAAAGGGTGTATGGTGGATTAAAGATGGACTGAGGTTTCTTTGACATGCCCCTCAGCTCTGCATGGGCTTGATGACTGGAGCAATAGAACACAGTGGAAGTGATGCCATGACAATTTCTTGGACCCCACTTTAAGAGATTGGCAGCTTCTGTGTCCTGTACAATAGGAGTTTTTGCTTTTAGAACTGAGCTGTCATGATGTGAGGAAGCCCAAGCAGCCCAATAGAGAGGCCTGTGTGAGTGAAGCTGAGGACCCCACCTACCACATCAGCTAAGTCCCCAGACAACACCTGTCACCAACTTGCCAATTCTGTTACTGAACTATCTTGCACGTTCACTACTTAGCCCTAAAGTACTTCAGCTGACACTGTGTGGAACAAAGATAAACTGCCTCAGCCATGCCCAAATTGCAGATTTGTGAGTAAAATAAAAGTTTCAGTCAGCATTTTCATTGCTGTGATCCAAAATACCTGATGACCACAACTTAGAGGAAAGATTTATTAGTTCACAGTCCTGGAGGTTTCAGAAGTTTTAGTCCAGTAATTTCAGAGGAACTCAGGACATGGTGGCAGGAAACAGAGAGAGGGTAAAGGGAGGGAATGAGGGACATATACAATTCCCAAAGCCACACCCACTAGAGACCTACCTCCTACCTGCTTACTCCACCACCCAATAAATCCATTAATCCATCAATGGATTAATCCACTCATGAGATTAGAACCCTCATGATTCAATTATATAACCTATGAACATTTTTGCTAATATATGAACTATTCCAGGGGACATTCTACATCCAAACTATGATAACAGATGACTAGTTCTGTTTAAAACTGCTAGATTTTTGGTGGTTGGCACACTCAGTAATGAAATACCAGAACAGGATGTTTATTAAAAATTAATGTTATTTCAGAGAGTGCTGTAACCCATGATTTTACTTGCTTCAACTATAATTTTTGTGATCTATTTTGAGAAGTCTTTGAGAGAAAAGTGTTTCAGGGCAATATAAAAGGGTCTTCAGCCAGTTCAGGATTCATTAAAAGCAGCTCCACCATATAACCCTTACAATTAATCCAATGACACTTGAATTGTTTGTGTAAAACCAGGTAAGACACGGAGCTTGTGGTGAGGTCTAGTAGAAAAATCACAATAGAGGGCCTGGACAAAAGTCACAACCTCTTCATTAGTGTGCTATTCTTCCTTGGCTGTTGGTTTGCTACACATACTTTGCAGAAACTTAGCATCTGAACATGGAACCCCTGATGATCAACCAGGTGCGTAGTGTGATCAACTGAACTGTGTAGTATGTTTTCCACTGGGTATTTTGTTCATCCACCCAAAGATCTTCTTTCAATATATTTTCAGTATATTTGTGCTCGAGCCAAATTCTCTCAAGTTTTGTCTGTCTTAAAAATATCTTTATTTTATCTTAGTTTTGAAAGGAAATTTTCAGGAGTTATGGAATTCTAAATTGACATTTTTCCTTTTTCTTTCAGTATTTAAAAATGTCATATTGTCAGTTGATTTCCATTGTTCCTAGTGAGAAGTCTTAATTTTAATTTTTCCCCTGAAAATGCTGTGTGTGTGTGTGCACACGTGTGCGTGCGTGTATAGCCACTTTTAAGATTATCTTTGGTTTTCAGACTCTTTGTATTTATTCTTTGCGAGTCTCACTAAATTTTTTGTTTTGGACCCATTGGCTGATATATTTAACCAATTTTGGACACTTCTTGATCAATGTCTCTTCAAATGTCTCTTACTCTCTGTTTTCCTTCTCTTCTACTTCTTGGAATCCAACACATACACATTTGACCATTTGATATTGTCTGACATGTTTTGGATGATTTTCTCAGTTCTTAATTGTTTTCTTTTCATTTTAGTTTGGATAATTTCAAATAATTTATCTCTGAATTAATTAATTTTTCCCTTTACTTTTTCTAGGTTGCTGTAAAAGAAATTAAATGAATTCTTCACTTTATGGTATTGTATTTTCAAATCCAAGAACTTCCTTTGTTTCTGGGTTTCCAGTACTCTGTTGAATTGAAATTTCTCACTTGTTCCCACATGTTGACTATGTTTTCTGCACATTTTTAGAAAAACATACTTAATATATTTATACTAGATATTTTATCTTCTATTTCTAACATTTTGGTCTAATAATTTGCTTCTACTTCCATCAACTATTTATTGTATTATTATGTATCACATTTACCCTGCTTATTTTCTCACCACACAGTTTTTATTTTATGCCAGAGACTGTATGTAAAGGATAGGAGCCAAGTGCAGTAGCTCACACCTGCAATCCCAGTACTTGGGAGACGGAGACAGGAGGATTGCAGGCTCAAGGCCAGTGCATGGTAACTTGGAGAGACTCTGTTTCAAAATAAAAAGTAGAAAGGGCTAGGTTTGTAGCTCAGAGGTAGAATGCCCTTGGGTTTAATTCCTAGTACCACAAAACCAAAAAGGGCTGGGCATGGAGGTACATGATTGTAATTCCAGTACTTGGGAGGCTGAGCTAGGAGGATTGGAGGTTTGAGGACAGCCTCAGAAACTTAGCAAGATCCTCAGCAATCTAGCCAGACCTTGTTTCACAATTTCAAAAAAGGGCTGGGGGTGTAGCTTGGAGGTAGAATGTCCATGGGTTAAATCACCAGTAACCCCCCACTAAAAAATTTGTAAATATTACTTACTCAAGTAAAAATAATGCCCACACCTGTGACAGGTGAAGTATCTCACCTAACATTGAGCTCGGTCTGAGGTTGGTTGTAGCTTTTGTTAGAGCTCTTAGTGCACCATAGGTTTCAAATGTATTGTAAGCGGAATTAGAACTTAATTATCTAAGCACCAGTATAATTGTGGAGATGTCCTTATGCTTTACATCCCAGGGACAAGTTTCTATGCCACCTTGGCTGTTCAGGTTCCTGTGGTTGTCTGACTCTTTAGCCCTGATCCTGACTTTCTATACTTCATAAGATCCAAATAATAATAATGATGATGATAATGATCATGATAATAATAATAGTAATTATAATTTCTCCTTTGCTGCTCTTCCCTTAACTCTTGGCATGCTACTGCCTTGTATTCAGCTAAAGGCCTGGATGAATTGGGAACGGTGTTTCTCAGTTCTACTACTCTGCCTCCAGCTTTTGGTTGCTCTATATTTCCTCTACTTCAGAGTAAATTTCTCTGTCCCTTTTTTGCCTGTCTCCAGACTTTAGAGCACCACTACTATGCCCTCAGTAATGCACAAGGTGTGGGCATATCTCGGCATTCCTGTTCTCCCAGTGTGTGTTCAGGGAAGGCCCTATGAGATCGGAGGTTGGGCGTGGAAGTATACACTCACAGGGCCTCCTGGGAATTTTCACCCACCATACCAGCCACACATGACTATTAAAAGTTTGTTAAGTTTTGACTAGTTTCTCCTTGGCTCTGTCTATTGTGGATTTACTCCTTCTTATATGTCCATGGATTTGGGTTTCTTCTCTCACAGGGAAGGACTTTGCTCTTCCTTTAATTTAATTTTTTCTTCAACAATCTAATGAAAAAAAAAAAACCCATAACATAGTGTTATTATTTATCTGGCTTCTTCTCTTGGTTAGAGTGGGAGCAATGGTCTCATGAATTTATATATTTTGACTAGAAGAACTCAGATCTTTTTAATAAATTCCTCTTCTACCTTAAATAATCAGCTATTTTTGATGTTTATAAACAAGAATCAGAATTGATATTATTCATCATGTATTAATAAGCAGAGGTGTTTATGTGATTAATTTAAGGTGTTTATGTGACTAAGTAAATCACAATCACATAAATTGAATTATAAAAGCATCTAATTTCAGGTAATATTTAAGTAATTATTTTAGGAAATTACTACAACCATATAAATGTCAATATGACTCATGCCTCTTTTGATTCAGCTAAATTTCATGACCTTTTATTCTATACTAAAGCAAAATTTAAAAAAATCTATAGATGCCTGTCTTCATAAGTACATACAAATAATTTTTTACATAGTCTGACTTATTTTACTATAAGTAAAATACTGACTTTAATTTACTATATATTATTATATATATAATATTTTACATACACATACATATTTATGCCATTAATCATTTTATTTTTTCTTCTTTCTGGGACCTCTATAATTCTATGATCACAGGAAGACCAAAATAAGGCTTATGTTTAAGAGAGAAAGTGAGAGAGCAAGATAGGGGGAATGAGCATGATACATTTACTAGTTTTATTATTTCCTTTTGTAGAACTGTTCTTATTTCTTCCAAGGATCACTGAATATTCAACAGACAAAATGCCATTACTTTAAATTATCCTGCGTTGATCTTGTGAATAGGTACTTAATCCTCAATCATATCCTTGCATTTTATTTCATGTTCCTTATCCAGAGGACACATGATTAGAAACACATAGTTCTAGGTTATCAGATATGTACATAAATCTCCCAGTTTTAATTTTTCTAAGTGATCACTCTGTACTTATCTAATACAACAGTGAATTTAATTTCTTAAAGAAAATGGCTGTATGCAGAAGTGTTTTAGTGACATTATTGAAATAATTTAAAATTGATTTCAGAAATAGTTTAATAGTCTTTTTTATTCCTTTTTTAATGCTGCTATTAATCTACTACCTAATGGTGACAGAACTTTCTTCTCATTGCAAAGGGCCTCATTGTTTTTGTTTACTTATGTGTCTTCTTAAGCTCCTATTTCCTGTACTTTTTAGTGTATTTATCAACCTCTATTATGACAAGCTTCCACTTTCCCTATATGAAATGCACTTCTCATTGGATAGAAACACCTTCTCACTAGTTGAGGGAGTTGATTTACCACTTGTTCAATATAGAGACACTACCTTATTGACTCAGAGGAGAAAGGGCACCTAATCAATAATGCAGACCATAGAAAGAAGAGACAAGGTGTAGAAGACTGTATTACTACCAAAATCTGCTGCATTTTTCTTGGGAACTACCACAGGCCCTCTACGTGGGAAGATTGTGCTTCCCAAAACCAGGTTTTCCATATGACTTGCTTTGGCAAGTGAAAAATGAATAGCAATGGTATATAGCTGTTCTGGACAGAAGCATCAAGGGCCATTGCATGGTTCTTCCATTATTTTCTTCTCCCTATTGTAGGCAGCAAAGTGCTAGGAAAGGGCCAATCCTCCAGCCTGTATTGTAGAGAAAAGACAACACAGGGACATGAGCAAAAATGTAAACCTCTTTTTTCTCTAAGCCATGGAAATCCTGAAGTTGTTTATTATTGTGGCATAATCAAGCTCGATTTAACTTTCACCATAGAGGATTTTGAGGATTTAGAACTCTATGCTGCATTTATGGCTTGGTTCCTGAAGTCACCATACAAGTCCCATTCTTCTGGGAGTGATCATCTTTCTATATATTCATTTATGAAAATACTTCTTAAAAGAGCAGAGATGGCAAATTATCTAGAAACTTTTGCCAGTTCCCCAGTCAATTCTAGATATTTTCTGTTTTTGTTGTTGCTGTTGTTTGTTTTTTTGCAAACATGTAAATATTGGTTTGCTTAGTTGTCTTATCAACTTGGGAGAAGGGCCCTTATCATATTTTGTTTTTAGGCACAGCAGGTAGCAAAGTACCCAGACCATGGAAGGAGGTCATAAGTTTTTATTGACATGTAGGTACAAATCTATATTCTGAAAAAGTGAAAGTGGCTTATTTGCAGCAAAATTTGACATGATCTGAACTCATTTGACAACAAAACCTGATCTAAATGGACACAAAAGTATTTATAGTCATGAACTAATCCACTTAAACATTTGGAGTCGGGTGTGATGGTGCACACTTATAATCCCAGTACTTGGGAGGTTGAGACAGGAGGATTGAGGTTCACAGCTAGTCTCAGCAACTTAGCAAGTCCCTGTTTCCAAATAAAAAATAAAAAAGGGCTGGGGGTATATTTCAGAGGTAGAATGCCCTGGGTTTAATCCCCAGCACCACATTTAAAAAATTATACTTTTTCTGAAGAAATATTTAATATTTTTGGTAAGGCACTGTCTCCTGAGTGATGCTATATTATAAATATTGTGTGTATATTATATTACATGTAATATGTGTTGTATTATATATGCATATTATTACCTCTCTAAAATCCCTCAAATTCTGATTTCTAAAACACATCCGGCCAGGCGCGGTTGTGCACACCTGTAATCCCAGTACTTGGGAGGCTGAGACAGGAGGATTGCAGGTTCGAGGCCAGTTTCAGAAACCTAGTGAGGCCCTCAGAGACTTAGTGATACCCTGTTTCAAAATAAAAAATAAAAAGGACTGGGGTGTAGCTCATAGGCAGAACACCCTAGATTCCATCCTTAGTATCATAAAAAAAAGGTAATTGTATTAATTAAAAGTGGGGGCTTTAACAGAAAAAATGAACTGTGAACAAGTAATATTTGTTTCTAGTGCCTCTACTTATGTAAGAAATAACTGTCTTGGAATAGGAATGTCACTACTATAGTATTACATGTTGGATAGAAGAGTCACATATTTACATACACACGCATGGACAAGAACCATATGTTCTATTGCACAGTCCAAACAAGACTGAGCAGCTCAGTCATAATGTAAATCCAATTTTTTTCTAATCTGCAAATGGCATGGATTGGTTAGTGCTGGTCATGCTTAGATTACTATAGAGAATTATATTTTCTCCATGTATAAAATCTTAATCATAAGCAAAGAGGCAATAAAAAGCCCACAAGAGTCCCAGTGAAGTCTATGTCATTCATGGCTTTCTGATATGAGCTGCTTTATATTCTGATTATGTTGCTGCTATAAAATGAACAAAGAGTAACATGGAATTTGATAAAGACAAGAAAACTTTTATTAAACTTTTACAGCAGCAAAATAAATTATTCATGCAATTGCCTGAATAATGGTATCCATGCTGATTAAATCAGCTTAGAGGAGGCAAAATATTCACGTGCATGGCATGAGTTCCATTTTCAAACAGTTCTGAAATGAAAATGTAATATAAAACAACACAGTAGTCGGTCCCCCAAAATGGAAAGAAAAAAATGTGGAATACAGTATTAATTCAAGAGAGGAGGGAAAAGTTTAAAGCACTTGCACTTCTGAAATCCACGAGCCAGAAGGAATTTTCAAAGACAGAAAAAATAATCCACAACTTCAAAGGCATTTAATGAAAGGGAGAAATAGCAAAGATGACTAGGGTGCAAGGGAGACAGACCTAGGGCTTAGTGGAGGGAGAGAAAGGGTATTTATCCAATGAAGCATTCATAGTGTATCCCATCTGGGGTTTGAATAAAATAGGATTCTCTCCAAATTGGGCCGTTGGACACATGCCAACCTTTTGGCCTGATCTGAGAAAGGAGCTGCTTCGAGTAACAAGGTGTCTTCCGCATCTCCTCTGCCACCTGTTTTAAGATTTGTGACTATCACTGTCCTTTCATCAAAGTGTGCGCAAAAAGAAGGTGTCAGGGTTCATACTCCTCTTTCCACATCGCTGAGCCCATGAAGTGGAGGAGAAAATCTCTGCCACCCACAGAATTCCAAAGAGCTGTGTGCAGGCCGCAGCACACACTGGAGAAGTGGGAGGAGACGGAAAACATCTCATGAATGAGCCCAGCAAAGAAGGGGGGGCGGAAGGAGGCAGACCAACATGGTAGAATTCCTTACCAACCGTGCACAAACCCACCTTCAGGAAAATTCTTCACTGAAGGTATGGTGCTTTTCACTATGAGGTAGTCCCCTGGATTAGAGGGATTGCACCCTGGCCACTATGCAGGGACAGCTGGAGGACTGGTGTCTCAGCCAGCAAGATCCATGTAGCCCTGCTGGCCACTCACTGCCCTATTCATTTTGACTGATTGATTCAGCATCCTTATTAGTGAGCTAGTGCCCTGCTACAACTATCACTTTTTTTTTTAAATCAAGGCACTGAAAGAGCCCTGGAGAGTCCTCTCTCCACCATGGGTAACTTTCCGTAACCCCCTGTGTTTCCTCCCTTTGGGTCCCTGTCCCCTCCCCCACTCCATCCTTATTGAGTCTCCAATTCTTTTAGATCTTGGTAAAGACAAAGGTAACCATAAAATGCTCCCTTGAAATCCTATAATCCTTAGGAGAGACATATTATAATGTAAACCTATTGTAGTGTTATCTTAGACTCTTAAAAAAAGAAAAAGCCATCTGTTGTCACTCAAGTGCCTCTCCTTTCTCTAGTTGCCAAGGCTCCCCCTTTCTTTCCCTAGTCATATAACAGCCCATTGAGTTCCCAGCCTGCATGACCATAGGAAGCCCAGGGCTGCTTCCCAGCCTTTCTCAGCATCCCTAGTGAGGGTCAGAAGACTGCACAAAGCTTTTCTGGCTTCCACTTGTCTTGTCTCACAAGGAACCGAAGCTCACAGGCCACCCTACTATCCCTCCAATTCCCCAAATATGAAGCTAGCATGTCTGACAAACTAAATGAAGACTTGTCAGATAGAAGAGGGGATTCAGAATACAGAATGGAAGAGCACTTTCCACTTTCACTGTCAGAGTTGATACAATTTTTCAAAGGACCCCTTTGGTTTCTCCTTCTTCCTGACCCTGACAGCTGCCACAATATGGTGCTCACTTAACCCTGGTCTATAGTTCTTTCTCAGGTCTACTCTTCCCGGA
>PVJS01053020.1:0-13423 GCA_004027185.1 Glis glis | reverse complement strand
CTCTCTCTCTCTCTCTCTCTCTCTCTCTCTCTACCTAGTGAGGCCCTCTGCAACTTCGTGAGACCCGGTTTCAAAATAAAAAGTATAAAAAATAGGGCCGGGGGTGTAGCGCGGAGGTAGAATGCCCCTGGGTTCAATCCCCGGTACCGCAAAAAAAAAAAAAAAGAAATATCTGGAAATCATATATGCTATGCTTTCAAAAAGCATGTATTTAGCACAAGTTATAGGAAGGCTCTGTTGTAAGTCCTGGAAATATAAAGATGAATAAAGACAGTTATTTCCCTTAAGGTATTTGCAGTGTAGAAGAAGAAACAGGTGCATAAACATTAAATCCATAAAAGAGTCACAGAAGACATGATGGAACATCCCATAGGAGACAGAGGTTGTTTTATTTGAGTGGGAAATGGGGACAACCAGAGAAAACTCCTAGAAAATATAATGCTGGAGGTTAGATCTGAAGGAGGATGAAGGGGAGGGGACTTTCATGGATATGCATGAAGGTGAGTAAAGGCAGAGTACTGTGAAAACCACCAGACATGTTTGAAGAACAGCAGCCATATGGGTGTGAGTGATGCATCACCTATAAGCTGGCAGGAAAGAAACAGGCTGAGCTTAGTCAGATCATGGGGACCCCCCCCCCGAATCATCTTTAACTGCTTAAAAAATGAAGTTCACAGCCGGGCGTGGTGGCACACGCCTGTAATCCCAGTACTTGGGAGGCTGAGACAGGAAAATCACAGGTTCGAGGACAGCCTCAGCTTTGTGAGACTCTCATCACCTAGTGAGACCCTGTTTCAAAAATAAATATACAAAAATTAGGGCTGGGGGTGTAGCTCAGAGGTAGAATGTCCCTGGGTTCAATCCCCAGTACCAAACACACACACACACACACACACACACACACACACACACACACACAAAATCAGGTTCACACAATTCAAGGGGTTAGGGCTAGGCAGAAAATTTTACATCATTAGGTTCTTGTTAAGGAAGGTCTCTTAAATGGTGCAGTAAAGTTGACAGAAAGCACAAGGCTGGGAATGAGGGGAGGAGCTATGTTCCAAGAACCAATACCACCATGGGTGGAGGTGGAAAGGAATAAGAAGCATTGAGAAGTAAATGCTTATGAGGAATGACAGGGGCAGAGGGGTTTAGGTAAACTTCCATGTCTCCAATTCAGATAAATGGGTAGAAGGTGATGCTACTCACTAGATAAGGAGTAGAACACACAGAGTAGGTTAGGACATTAAATAATGAGATCAGTTATGGATATGTTGACCAAGGATGTCCAATAGGCACTTTGATATTATAATCTGGAGCTCGAGCTGGACTGGGCTGAAGATGCAGACTTGAGAGAGTCATCAACTTGCATGCAGTGAATATAGACATAGCAACAGATGATGGACCAGAAAAGCTCAAAGGATCTTTAGGAAACCAGTGCTTAAGGGACAAGCAGAGACACAGGTAACAATCTTTTTTAAATATAAGGAAGTATAAAGAATTTATGATTTTGGACTTGAAACAAAGAAAGAAGAAAGTTTTAAGAAGTGGTAGGTGGAGGGAAATACACAAAGAGCTGTGTGCAATTATGTTCTTAACATATTGAACCTCACTATGATATATAATTGCAATGCACCAATAAAACAATCTTTAAAAAAAAAGAAAAAGGAAGTGGTCAACAGATTTCAAGTATCCCTTATAGGTCAAGTATGGATGACAATGGAAAATTATTTAAAGGATTTGGTAATTAGTATGTCATTGGTGATTTTGGTCATGGCTTTTAGTTTACAGTGTTGGAAATGGAAACCAGATTATCCAGGATTGAATACAATGATAAGGAAGTCAAAGGAATGAGCATACACAAATTGTTTAGAGAATAGGAGCAATCAGTCATATACTGTGCTGAATTGTGCCCCCCAAAGGTTTGTTCAGGTCCTAGTCCCTGGTACCTGTGAATGTGACCTTATTTGGAAACAGGGTCTTTGCAGATGTAATTAGTTAATCTGGCAATCCTTGGCTTGTAAATGCTTCGCTCACACCTCAGCCCTATTTTCGTTTTTACTTTTTTTTTTTTTTTGTGGTACCGGGGATTGAACCCAGGGGTGTTCTACCTCCGCGCTACACCCCCGGCCTACTTTTTATACTTTATTTTGAAACCGGGTCTCACAAAGTTGCGGAGGGCCTCACTAAGTAGAAAGAGAGAGAGAGAGAGAGAGAGAAAGAGAGAGAGAGAGAGAGAGAGCGCTGAGGCTGGCCGTGAACCCGGATCCTCTGGTCTCGCCTCCCAAAGTACTAGGATTACAAGTGTGCACCACAATGCCCGGCTTCGTTTTTACTTTGAAACAATGTCTTGATAAATTACCTCATGCTGGCCTCAAACCTGTGATCCTCTTGTCTCAGCCTCCCAAGTACTGGGACTACAGGTGTGCACCACTCTCAGTATGATCTAATCTTAACTTTACCAATTACATCTGCAGTGATCCTATTTCCAAATGAGGTCACATGCTGAGGTACTTGAGGTTAAAACTTCACCAAATCTTTTTGAGGAACATAATTCAACCTATTGCAATACCTTAGAGACTAAGCAATCTAGTAAATAGTTATAGACAGAAAAGTGAATATGGAGAAGGATACAGATATAGATAAAAATATACTATACTATGGATAGATAATATACTTGGGGCCCAGAAGCTTTATTTACTTATCCACATAACACAGCAAGTTAATGTCGCAGCCAGCACTGGAACTGAGATCTGCTGATTCGTAGGTGCTCTTCCTATATTGCCAGCGCCTCTGCACAATTCATTCATGGCTGGACATTATCCAGATTCTTCGATATGGCCTAAGGACCTGAATTGTCTGGCCCCAGCCTCATCTCAAGCCACCGTTCCCCATTCTATATCCATAGGATGTTCCATAAACACCCTTGCCCTGCTTACTGCCTTAGTCCCTCCTGTATATGTTAGTTCCTCTACCTGGAAATCGATACGCCTTGGCCCAGCTCACCCTTCTTCATTCTTCACGTCTTTACAGAGCATTATTTCCTCAAGAAAGTCAATGCCAGCACCAGTTTAGGTCAAATTCCCCTGTCATATTCCACTGCAGCATCTTTATTTGGGGGAAAGCTTTTCACAGTTAGCATTAAGGTGGTTTGTGTTTAATGTACACTTCCCGTAATAAATTGTAAGCTATGAGAGGTCGGGAAACACGTTGATCTTCTCACAGGCTAGTAGAGTATTGAGGGATAGCAGGTATTTATTGTGCTTTTACTGAATGAAGAAAAGAACCTGACTTTCCCTGCTGACACTTGCCTGACAAGGCATGCTGGACCCTGTGAGCCACTGGGCTCCCTGCTGCGCCTCCAATACACGTTCGCAGGCACTGCTCTCTCTTCCTGGGACAGTCTCACTCCAGATATCTTCATGGCTATGTTCCTTACCTTTTGCAAGGTTTTGTTTAAATGCCATCTCAATGAGACCAAATCTGAACTTAAAGTTCTAAGTCCTACCCCCTGAGCCTGCTTTAGTTTTCCTTGTATGCAAAGCACTTAGCACCTTCTAACATACTATAATTGACTTATTTATTATTTGACTGTTCATTGTCTGCCTTCCCCTGCTAAAAATGTAAATTCTAGAGCAGGAATTCTTGTCTTTTTAAATTCAATAATGTATCTCAACCACCAAGACAGTGCCTGGCATGTAGTATGCTTTTCAAAAATAATTAGGAAATGAATGCATTCCAGCAAAATGAAGAAGGATTATTAAAACTATCTTCTATAAGAAATCAGTAAGGACCTTGCATTGCCAGCATTGCCTAGAATATGAAAGAAACAGAACAGGTGTATGGTCTCAGTTTTATTTGATGCAATTTTTTTTAGGGAAACATGAATATGGCTACATTTTATATTCTTTGTGGTCCACATAAAATATGTCAATTTCAATCAAGAAGAGAAGTATTAAAGTATGAGGAATGGCTAACCTCTGTTTTCTAGTATTATTTGGTAAAAAAGAAAACTAAGCATGAAAGTCAGTAAGTGAACTAATCCCTGATCTTTACTGACAACTTAAATCACTTGACATATTGCAATATTTCTCTGCAATTTCAGTGATTTGCCTGAAACCTGCTTCTACCTACTACATAGGGCATTTAAAACCAGCCTAGATATAAGCAATTTATGGACATTTCATATATCTAACAAAACCATAATGATAAGCATTGTCCCAATCTTTATATTTAGACTTAAGGGTAAATTGTAACAGCAAAAGAAACTCTTGGAGCAATTATAGCTAATATACTAATTCGTGTGGTTATCTTCCTTTCTTGCTCTCATGGTCCCTGATAATGCTCAATTGTATGCAATTGTTCAGTGAAGACAAGACCTGAATACACCAGTTGAAGACACCATCAGCTACCCTGGTACCCCTTCAGCAGCACAGTTACAGCTGCTGCTTCAAACACCTACACAGTTTTCTTGAACTCAGCCTCCTCTGAAGTTATTTTGCTTATTCTGCAAGCATAGACGCTTTCTCTTTATTAATTCTACTCCCTTGACACTACCTTGATCAATGCTTCATATGCAAAAACAACACCAGTGCCACCGCTACCTTGGCCAATTAATTGTGATGCCATTTTTGCCACTGGTGTTCTTGCCACTTGCTTCTAGTGACCAGGCAAGCAAGATCTGATCTTTTTAATTCCCTAGGAGAAACCTGTTACAAAGCCTCTGGCATGGTCCAACCAGGTGGGGAAAGAAACCTAAATGAATAAGTTGAAGTCCTGTCCTAGGGACACTAAACAATCAAGGAACCAAATCAATCCCAAGGCAGCACAGGATTGTTCTTCTCTAGGCCTTCCAATACTAAACAGGAAAGACAAAAATTCCTTTCACAATAAAGTCTGGCTATTGTCCCCAGTTCCCAAAATATTTCCAACTTCCCTATACCCCGAACAGTTATAGACTATGCAATGACTCAAGAGATTATGAAAAGGCCAGAGAACATAAGTTATGTTGACCATCTGCCCTTTTCTAATTAAACTTAGTTTACACAGAAATCTGTTTGGAGATGAAATTCTGCAGCTAGATATCTAGTTCAAGTGTATAAATACAGAGAATCCACCCATGTTCTGTTTGGGGCAATAAGCATGATGCTACTGACTTCTTATCTGTTCTCAATACTCAGAGAATAGTTTAACTCAGCTTGGGTCATTTATTTCCATGACGGTGATATGTTTGTATAGACTGTTCTGCAAATTTATTGCCCAGCTTGATCTACCATCCCTATAATGCTAGTTTTTAATGAAATACCCTCTAAGAAATAGAAGCCTAGTCTATGGCTGCAAAACTGTTTAGATCTGTGTACAAATAGCTTGCTCCTGGAAAAAGTGAATTCTCCCCTTTGTTTCTTTAACACAGGTACTCGAACTGAGCTTGGTGCCTCATAGAAATCAATGTGCAAAATACTAGAATATCATAATTGGAACCAAGATAGAGATTAGGATTTTGATATAAGTTAGAAGCTCAAATGTTAGAACTGGAAAATGCATCCACATTTACACTAATAGCAAAAGTAACTTCAGTGTCAATCCCAAGTATGGGACCACAACTCCAAGCCCGGCATTTTGTTTTCTCCCTCTCCACTCCTCGGATCAGACCATCGTGCTTGTGGTCTAGATCACTACCATGGCTTCCTAAGAGAGCTTCCAGTCATGCTCATAACTGAAACCAGAAATATCTTCCTAAAATGCACTGCCAATGGAGTCATGACCCCTTACATCTTCCAGTAGACCTCTATGACACTCAGAAGAAAGTTCAAACACTTTCACATGGCACAAAATTTGGGCTTGTAGGATAATGCTATCTGCAGACTCTGCAACTTCCCCTCCCTCACCCACACCTTACACTTCAGTTAAAACCCCTATAACCAGTTCCAAAATGCCCAGCATATTGCTCTACCCATTTTGAAACTTTCATCATTGTTTTAGAAAAGATCAAATTTCCTTGGAATTTGCCATTTCATGAGATGACATTTAATAGAAGGTGGAAAAATGAAACTTTTTACTGTTTTCATGATTTTTCTAGGCCAAAGTTTCTCTAATGTAATAATCCATATTATTAAAGTTAAAGGTGATGGAGGCTGGGTGGATGTGAGGAGGTAGGGAAAGTTGACTTGGATCACCAATGTAGAAGCCATTTATGCAACTATATTGAGTTACAAATTATTTTTTTGTGCTGGGGATTGAACCCAGAAACATTCTTCCTCTGAGATATACCCCTGGCCCTTTTTGTTTGGTTGTTTGTTTGCATGTTGGATTGTTTGTTTGTTTGTTTTAGAAACATGGTCTTGCTAAGTTGCTAAGGGTCTAAGTTGCTGAGGGTGGCCTCCAACCTGCGATCCTCCCGTCTCAGCCTCCCAAGTACTGGGGTTACAGTTGTTCACCGTCACACTTGGCTCAAAATTAATTTTTAAAAGCCATACTGAATCAGTTTCTATTCGTAAGTGTATTTTTTCTGAATGATTCTTTCAAAAATCATCAAGGTAAAAGTCTCTCATTTTCATTATGAATAAACCATCAATAGCACAGTGCATCAATTTGACCTAACTACTTTCTGAGCTAAGTTTCAGACATCTGATAAAAACCACACTAACTTGATGTATAATTACAATGCACCAATAAAAGTACTTTTAAAATATCAGTGATAAAATAAAAATACAACATCAACCCTTGCCCCAGAGTGAACATTATTTAGACATGATTTGATGGTACTCCCGAAAGTATTCAAAAGAATATTGCAAGTTATATTCTTAATGTGTTTTGCTTTTGATAGGTAGACAATAAGCTTTTAGTATATTATTTCCCTTTTATCGATAGAAAACCCTCTTAAATGTTTTGACAAATTTTGAATTTCAAAACTCAGTCTTTAGATAACAAAATATAGATTATATTGCCTTCAATGTAGGCGAGGGTGCAGTAGGGATTCCAGATGGAAGAAAAGAGCAATAGATCCAAATAAAAGAGGGAGAGAAAAGGAGAGAGAGAATCTTTGCCAAAGAAACTATCGGCTACAAAGCTGACTAATTTTTTTTTCTACAAGTACTTCACATAGCTTTAAAATTAGGCCAATATTTGAGAAGAACAGGAATAAGAAATCCCTATCTTTTGGGTTAGAAAATATCAAAGAAGTTGGGTAACCAAAAAAAGAAACTGGCCAAAAGAAACCAAGAAGGATTGAAAAATGTGTAAGATGCCCTGAAGGTAGTTGTACATATGTGTATAACTGGCATCTTTCCCAGTTCTACCCAGGAGGCTGCTATATTTCTCACTCAGTAATAGGAAATAGGCCTAACTTATCCTGATGAAAAAGAAATGTCTTTAACTAAATATTAAGACATACTAGATTTCAACATCTCCCTCATTGCTGACACTCAGTAAATATTTATTTTTGTATTAATCTCAATAAATCGTGGAATTATGCTTGTTCAGGGGTACAACCAATCTTAAAGGGGTCCTTCAGGTTAATATTGTGTCGCCAATATATCACTTCCTTTTGGACTCCATTTCAAACAGAAACTTTGAGTTTGAAGTCTAGTAATTCATATGAGTACCATGCTGTCTTTGTGTCTTCTGCAATGCTTCCAAAATTAAGTAAAGCTCTTTTCCTTCTCAGAAATATCCACCTTTGGAGACTAGTATAAAAGAAGTTCCATTTCATTGGAAACTAAGTCCATTACATTACAAAATAATGCCACATTGCTTTAAATTCAAAAGAATCTGTGTCAGAATCCTGAGTCTAATACTCATGAATGTGACTTCTTTTATTTTTTAACGATAGAGTATTTGTGTAATTTGATTATATTTTCAAAATGCATCTTGATTGTTTGTTAGTGTTTTTCTCTTTTCTCTTACAATCTCATCTTGGCCCTAGGATAAAATATTATATCTTTAGAAAAACGTACCCCCCAATAAGAAAAATTATTAAAGTTTATTTTATTAGAAAAAAATCCTAAAGTTAATGCACAGATTAAAATCTTCATTTCAATGACTACCCAGTGAGAATGTATGTATCTTAGAGAATTTTTATTTTTAAGACCATTTTTATTCATTGAAAATTAAGCCTCTCAGAAGTATGCTATGAATTCTATAATGTAACAGATATTTAAATAAAAATATTTCTCCTTCACCATTACTTTTGAACAAGGTATAATCTCCAGAGCTTTGTGGAAGAATATGTTAACATTAAGAAAGAAAAAAATGTTTATGCATCATATCACATAGATCATCATAGCAATTTAGCTATAGCAGCCTTTCTCTTTGATATTTTTCCTTCTCTATTACACAAACTAAGTGATTCTATCTGCAAAAAGTTGGGCAAAATCTTTTGATTTGGAAATTAAGAACCTCCAAAGCTAATGTTACAGAGATCAGCTAAGTGCAACATTTCTTGTGGCTAGTGGGAATTTATTTTGGCAAATTTCCAAATCAACACTGACTTACAGAGTAAGTTGAGGGAAGACCTTTTAATAACACAGGAAAAAAAGACATCCCACAAAAGGAAAATCTTCTCTATTTCACTTATTTAGAAAAACAGGCCCACAACTTAGGGTGCTTATGAGCTTGCATTTTCATATTGTACCGATTTTTTCAAATTGCATATGCGTGTGTGTGCATTTCCTATATGTATTTTATGCATATATATGAATTATATATACATACATAGTCATGGCATTAAGTACAAATAAACATTTTATGAATATATGCACTCCATTATTAGGCATACATTAAAATCCATCAAAGTTTGTAAAGCATATTCTCCATTAACTCATTTATGATGCTGGTAAGGGTTGTAAGTATCAGATAGTGTGTTCTTGTCATTGGTGTTAGAACCTTTAGTTCTACTCCCTGAACTTGCCCAAGTGCTCAGAATAAGTGGGCACCTTGCTCCTACTAGAGCTATTTTCTTCCAGAGCATTTTCATATATACTGTCATGTCTTAATTTTCACATCAACCATACAGTGTACAAAAAGAAATTATTTCATTTCAGAGATGAAGGAAACAAGATGTTAAGCTAAGTAAGTTGCTGAAAGTCATAGAGTCAAGAGCACTAATACTTCCAACAATGTGTGAATTCCTCAACAAAATATTTATCTTCTTTAAAACAACACAAATAACAAATAAGTAAACTATAGAAATCAGACTGGGTTTTCACCTTTTATTTTCAAGTTGTACTCATCAAGTGCTCAGTCTTTAAATATCTTTTAACTTCTATTGCTGCTGTTTTCTTGGCCATTGGTAAACATTTTTGTAATGCATAAAGATTTGAGGTTTTTGTAGCATTATAATACATCATGACTTAAGCTTATCTTTGTCCCTTATTATGAGGTTGATGTAGAAGAACAGAGACTATAAAATGGGGGAAATTTCTTCCAAAAAAGAGGATGAGACAAGACAGATTTCTGGGAAATAACTGGTGTAAAGAAGTAGACAGGAGTATAGAATAAACTTTCGTGTGGTCACTTTAGCACTGTAGGCATAAGTCCCAAAGAAGGGAAATGTGTCAGATAACTTGAAGGAAACAGGGAAAGCAGAGAGATTTGCCCTAGTTCTCCTTTTGCACTCTAGGAAAAGATGGCTTTGGGGCAATTTCACCACTACCATTGACTCGGAAGCTACCAAAGCCAAATAATGGTGATAGGCAGAGAAAGAACCCAAGTTAACACTACTAAGCTTTCCTTCTCCCCTATGAGGTATAGAAGGGACATGGAAGTTCCCTTGTGCCTGAGGCAAAGGGAGAAGGCAACTGAGTCCAAATGGGGAACATACTGAGAGCATGGGAAGACAGATGGCAAATGGGAATCCCAACCACCACCACCCCATATTCTCCAACACCAATAGGAACTGGAAGGAGCCCATTAGAAAAACCATGAAACCAGACTGTGAGACACAGCAGCTGTGAATTACAGCAGCAAGACACCATCAACTAACCACACCTCAGCAGAGACTAGCCCCACTCAGCCAAAGTCAACACAGCTACCTTGCAGCCAAGGCCAATGCAGGATCAAGGTTCCCTCTTCCACACCAGTGCCTGCCTAAGACTATCAATAGTTCTTCTGAACTCAAGTGCTACCTTGGGAAAAGGAAGAGGGAGAAAGGGAATAAGTGTGTGGGCTTCCAGTTAAACTGGAAGAGTCGGAAGTACCCCAAACCCCATAAGTTTAAAGGTGTGCTTTTTTTCCTCTACTACATAGCATGGTGAGGACAGGATAGAGGAGGTACTAGTGAGCAAAAATGTACTAGTTATAAAATAAAGAAGCAATGTTTTCTTTGGACATCTAAGTTTGAATAGATTTTTAAACCACCAGAGAAGCAATGCACAATTTATATTCAAAAGGATGAGAGCACAAAAATAATCCTCTCCTAAAAAAAAAAGTATTTCTCCTTGTTCACTCTACTAGTTGTCTTTTCCATTTTCTTCCCCCTCTTGGTAAGATGACACTGAAACTGAAACAAAACAAAACAAAACAAAAAAAAACAGAATGGCTCTTGAAAGTATACGAGCATCCGGACTGCACCGGCCGCTACCAACATTTCGGCTTCCACACACCGCCGGCAGAGAAGCCAGAGACCTGTTGGAAGTTCAGCAGCTGCAGATCAGCAGAGACCAAAGCAAGCAGCGGCTCCTCCACACTTGAGAGACCAAACGGCGGAGGCTACAATGGCTGCAGCGGCACCATCTTGGCAGGACTTTACCGGCAGCTACCGGCATGGTGGCTTCCACACAAGACCAACGGAGACGCCAGCGACCTGTTGTGAACCCAGCAGCTGCAGAATAGCAGCAGTGAAGGCGAGCAGTGACTCGGTCCACGCGCAACACAGACCCGAACTGCTGCATCGGCAGAAGCGGCAGCGGCGCATCTTGGTCAAACCATGCCTAGGGCTACCGGTATTGCGGCTTCTGCAGGCCACCAACAAAGCCAGGGAGCTCTAATAAAACCAGAACTGCAGAGCATCAGCGACAAAAGCGAGCAGCAGTTCGATCCACACTCGGCAGAGTCCCTAGGACCCAGAAGCCTGACCAGAACCTGCAGCAGAGGCTGAGCCAACCTCCCACCCCAGAGATTAAGAGCAGCGCTCAAAGAGACCATAAGTCAATGAGCCACCCCAGGGGGAGACCACCCAGCACAGCCACACGGACTCACAGGATCTGAGACAGTGCAGATTGTCCTGGAGGAAGTGGAAGTGGGGTCTGCTGTAGGACGCAGTAGAAGCGTGGATAAGCAGACAATCCCTGGTGACACTTGGGTGGGACAGACTTGCAACCTGGGGGCCGCAACACCCTTATAGAGTCCCCGGGGATAGCCACAGGACATACAGCTGTGGTATCTGGGGAAAATTGGAGCAACCCAGCCCTCTCTGTGGAAAACGTGGAGTTCCGTGTTTACACAGAATCAGGGCAAAGCGACAACCACTGCTTCTCTAGGCAAAGAGACACACAAGCCCGGGACCCCCTGCTGATGCCTCCTACCATAGGTGTAGACAGAGAGAGATATAGAGACAGCCCAAGTGGAGACTGTGGAGACCCACGCTTGCAAGGAGAGGGCCAACAACATCACTGGTCCCACACACAGGTAGTGAGAGGCACTAGGCAAGGGTCCCAATCACTGAAGGAAACCAAGAATTGGGCCTGCAAATGGACATTATACCGAGCAAGTGAGAATAACCACTCAGTAAAGGCCACTCACCTTTAAGGCTCACCTAGTAGCAACTATCTACCCCCAGGATAAGAAAATATAAAGGGAGAGGGATTTGACATAGGATACCTAAAGAGTGAGAAAGGAAGAGCTACCAAAAGCAACAAAGGTATAAACATGAGAAACCTGAAACCATGAAAAGGAAAAATAGAAAATAAACAATGAGCCCCCACAATCCCACAACAACAGAACCCGCCAACTCAGAAGTACAAAGATTGCCAGAAGGACAATTCAGAACTTTAATAGAGGAAATGATACAGGATTTCCGAAAAGAATTCAGAGACAGCATGATAGAAATGAAGGAGCAAATAAGCAGGATTCAAAAAGAAGCTCTGAAGGAAGTGAAGGATGCGAAAATTGAAATGAAGGCATCAATACAGACCATCAACAATAGACTAGACCACATGGAAAACAGAATCTCACTCTTAGAAGATGACCTCTCCAAAAATGAACACATAGTATATAAATTAGAAAAAAAAAAATTCGACAGCATGAATTGGACATTGAAGAGATCTCAGCCAGTCTTAAAAGAGCAAACACAAGAATAATAGGCATAGAAGAGGGATTAGAAGCTAAAACTAAAGGAATCAATAATCTATTCAGAGAAGTAATATTAGAAAATTTTCCAAACATAGAAAGACAGGTCGATACACAGGTACAGAAAACATATAGAACTTCCAATAGACAGGATCAGAGAAGAAGTTCACCACACCACATAATAATCAAACTGACTAATGTAGACGCCAAGGGGATAATCTTAAAGGCAGCAAAAGCAAAAGAGCAAGTAACATTCAGAGGCAAAACAATAAGAATCACTCTCAACCTTCCAAATCAAGTCATGAAAGCCAGGAAGGCCTGGAGCGACATATTCCAAACTCTGAAAGAAAACCACTTCCAGCCAAGATTTGTCTACCCAGCAAAGATATCTATCAAATTTGATGGAGAAATAAAAACCGTCCATGACAAAAAGAAGATGAAAGACTTTATGTCTTCCGAACCAGCACTAGAGAAAATGCTCAAAGAGATTAATCACAAAGAAGAAAAAATAAGGAAACGCCAGAACCAGAGAAACAGTGATTTCCATCAAACAAACAACTAGGCAGAGAACAAACACTACCTCAAACAGAAATTAAAACTCAAAATGTTAAGAATGAAAACCCATCTCTCAGTAATCACGCTGAATATAAATGGCCTCAACTCCCCAATCAAAAGACATAAGGTGGCAAAATGGATTAAAAATCACAATCCATCTATATACTGCCTGCAAGAAATACACCTTACAAGTAAAGATACGCACAAACTAAAGGTAAAGGGTGGAGCAAGGTAATCCATGCTAATGGAACTCGAAAACAAGCAGGAGTAGCAACTATGATATCAGACAAATTAGACTTCAAACCTAAACTTATCAAAAGAGACAAAGAAGGTCATTTCTTACTGGTAAAAGGAACAATCCAGCAAGAGGATAGAACAATAGCCAACATTTATGCCCCAAACATAGGTGCAGCCACTTTCATAAGAGAAACCCTTCGTGACATTAAATCACACATAGACCCCAATACAATAATATTGGGAGACTTCAACACACCTCTCACACCACTAGATCGATCTTCAAGACAAAAGGTCAGTAAAGATGCCTCAGACCTAAGGAACACCATAAACCAAATGGACCTAGTAG
>PVJS01053019.1:0-13424 GCA_004027185.1 Glis glis | reverse complement strand
TTTTTTTTTTTTTGCGGTACCGGGGATTGAACGCAGGGGCGTTCTACCTCCGCGCTACACCCCCGGCCCTATTTTTTTATGCTTTATTTTTGAAACCGGGTCTCACGAAGTTGCGGAGGGCCTCACTAGATAGAGAGAGAAAGAGAGAGAGAGGAGAGAGAGGAGAGAGAGAGAGAGCGCGCGCGCTGAGGCTGGCCGTGAACCCGGATCCTCCGGTCTCCGCCTCCCAAAGTACTGGGATTACAAGCGTGCGCCACCACGCCCGGCTTGTAAGTGAAATTATAATGGTAACTATTCCCATGGGAGATTGGCTGGTATGTTCCATGTCAATAAGGGATTTCCTGAAAACGGAGGAATGTCTTATGAAATCTAGGGTGTTTTGATTGATGACTTTATACTTTTGTTCCTTAGGTTTCTTTCTTGTTCAGTGATCGCGGGATTCCAGATGGACATAGACACATGAATGGCTATGGATCCCATACTTTCAAGCTGGTTAATGCAAGCGGAGAGGCAGTTTATTGCAAATTCCATTATAAGGTACGTGTTGCCTTAGGAGTAGAGAGTACAAGGCTCCTACTGCCCACCTCTCCTTATTCTCCTGGAGCATTGAGCAGGGATTAAAACCTTTCCTATGCCGGGCGTGGTGGCGCACGCTTGTAATCCCAGTACTTGGGAGGTGGAGACCTGAGGATCCGGGTTCCCGGCCAGCCTCAGCTACTTAGTGAGGTCCTCCGCAACTTAGTGAGAATAAAAAATAGGGCTGGGGGTGTAGCTCGGAGGTAGAACGCCCCTGGGTTCAATCCCCAGTACTGCAAAACAAAACAAAACAAAACAAAACAAAACAAAACAAAACAAAACAAAAAAACCTCTCCTGCCTTTCCCTTTCTTCCGCCCCCAAGGGTGGGAAGTATTGATCCAGTCGATCAGCATCTTGAGTATTTTGTTGGCCACTACCCCAGTGGATGATACATTCATGCTGCCCAATTAGAGCTGGAGAGCCCCTCTTTGGTCTCCTCTTTGCATGTGGATAGAGGCAAGAGCACGGGGCTGCTGTCACAGTTTAAGCTTCTTCTGTAAGCTCTGTCATAAGTATCTAGAAAAAAAAATGCTCCTTTAATGCTGACTCTGGTTTAATGTTTCTGCTGCTGGCTGGTTAATGTTAAGATTCTTTTCTTTCTGGAGTGGGAAGAGCTAAGGTTTTGGTTTGGACTTGAAGGTAAGATAATACAGGCCTCCAGGCTAGCCTGAAGATTTTCACCTAGATTAGTCCAGCTCTTTTAGAGTTCTCTGTTGGAGTTGGGCGCTAGCAAACCGTAACATAGGTGGCGGTCTGCCTTTCCTACTCCTGACACTTTCCCTGAGCATAGGTGTCTTTTGGAGTCCAGAAAGGGACTAAAGCAGACTGGAGCATATACCAGTCTCACCGTCACTTTCAACGTCTGATACTATTGTTCCAAAAACACTTCTCCTAACTTTTTAGGTCATCATCTATTTATTCAGCATTAATTGAGGTTTCATTAGTGAACAAAGCAAATAAGTAAAATCAATGACAAATGTCAGAAACCAAAGTTATACTGTTTTTTAAAACTTGCTAGCTGGGCATGGTGGCACATGCTTGTAATCTCAGTACTTGGGAGGCTGAGACAGGAGGATCGCAGGTTTGAGGCCAGCCTCAGCAACTTAATGAGGCTTTCCACAAGTTAATGAGACTGTTTCAAAATAAAAAATAAAATAGGGCTGTGGGTGTAGCTCAGAGATAGAACACCAGACCGCCAAAAAACAAAAACAACAACAGCAACAAAACATGAAAAACAAAACCAAAAAACAACAAAACTTGCTTTTTGATCAAACTAGTTACTTCTGGGGAAGCTTTGGAGAACCTTTCAGCCAACTGAAAGGACGCTGTCTTGGTGTGATCTTGGCATTTATTACAATAAGTGATAGCACCAGTACACACCAGAGGGTTAGTTAAAAATAGAAGCCAGAGAACTTTTGTTTCCAAACACTACTGCTAAAATGGCAGAAGGGAGTAGCCTCATGACCAGTATAGTCTTCCTCTTTTTTTTTTTTTTTTTTTTGCGGTACTGGGGATCGAACCCAGGGGCGTTCTACCTCCGCGCTACACCCCCGGCCCTATTTTTTTTATACTTTATTTTGAAACTGGGTCTCACGAAGTTGCAGAGGGCCTCACTAAGTAGAGAAAGAGAGAGAGAGACAGGGAGAGAGAGAGAAAGCTGAGGCTGACCACGAACCCGGATCCTCCAGTCTCTGCCTCCCAAAGTACTGGGATTACAAATGTGCGCCACCACGCCCGGCTTAGTCTTCCTCTTAATGATGTCCAAACACTGTCTTTTCTTCTATCCTGTCTTAGTTTTTATCTGAACAAATTATGTAGTTATATCAAACAGGAAAACTCCCACCTCTATTTATATTTATGACTTGGATAAATTTTAAGAAACAGTTGACCCATTGGCTCATAATTGCAGAAAGGAGTTGTATAGTGTCACTTAGAGCAAGTCTAAATGACTATGTGTGGACAGTCAGCCACGTTGGTAGCTTTGGAGTTAGGCCAACCTGAACTCATCTTCACTCTCCTGGTGACCTTGGGCATAGAATTAAAAGTTCTCTGCGCTCTAGTTCTTTGCACTGTAAAGTTGGGATAATCGACTACCTGTCCACAACACTGCTAAGACTGGATTGCTTATGTATCTGTTCAGCAGTGGATTCTGAGGTAGCCTGAGATGTACATGGAGTCATCAGTCTAGATTAGTCTGACTCAAGATTATTCTTTTCTAAACCTAAGGGATTCAATTAAAATCAGAAAAGTATTACACAATATTACTTCACATTTTAATGTATTAGCTCTTTGGGTGACCTGCGCACAGTGACCTTCTTTTTTCTTTCTTTTTTTTTTTTTCGTGGTACTGGGGATTGAACCCAGGGGCATTCTACATCTGAGCTACACCCCAAGCCCTTTTAATTTTTTCCTTTGAAACGGCATCTCGCTAGGTTGCTGAGAGTCTCACTACATTGCTGAGGGCTGGTCTCAAACCTGCAATCCTCTTGTCTCAGCCTCCCAAGTACTGGGATTACAGGTGAGCACCACCATGCCTGGCTGTGACTTTAATTCTTTAATCCTGAAGGTGGCCTCACTTCTGGTCTACTAGTAAGAAGAGTCCAAACTTTCCCACTTACTGGAGAGAGTGGGGGTTTCTGTGGTATAAATAGGCCAGCCTTCCAGAGCTGCTGCTGGCTGGGAAGTCTGCATGCCACCTGGACTCCTGAGAGTCTTTTGGAATAAGGCAGCATGGTCAGAGGAAGAGAGTGTGGTCTGGTAGGAGCACTGGGGAAACTGACCCAACTTCTTTGGGTTGTATTGGCTGGTTTGGAGAGTCAGAATACTAATTTTGCCTGCTGCTTCTTAGAGAACTGGTTCAGAGCAGCAGTGCTGAAGTAAGTTTTAGCTCTATGAACTATGATTCTATGATTTCTTCAAAAACAACAACAAAAAAGTAAGTGGGTAGGGATGGAGGGATATTAGCTAATCACAGGTTCACTGATTTATTTGAGCTGTTTTCAAATAGGAATTAAAAATATACTTAAATATACTTAATATAAAAAGGGAAGTTATTTAATTTTATTTTCTTTTGCTTATTTTAAAAATATATTTTGATCATACTGATTGAAAAAGTAATGAGTAGAAAAATTCAAATAATATGGAATACTCGAAAAGATAAGGAGTAATTTTAACTATGAAATGTGTAGAGGGAATTCCCTTGACATTTAAAAGAATCAGGCTAATCAAGTAGGATTTCTTGTTGATAAATTCAGTAGTATCAGATTTGAACAGAAGTATCGTAAAGAAAATTCAGTCTTGAGTAGTGTAACTCATAATCCTTCAATGAATTGCCAATTAAATTTTTTTTTTTTTGCGGTACTGGGGATTGAACCCAGGGGCGTTCTACCTCCTCGCTACACCCCCGGCCCTATTTTTTATACTTTATTTTGAAACCGGGTCTCATGAAGTTGCGGAGGGCCTCACTAGGTAGAGAGAGAGAGAGAGAGAGAGAGAGAGAGAGAGAGCTGAGGCTGGCCGTGAACCCGGATCCTCCAGTCTCCACCTCCCAAAGTACTGGGATTACAAGCGTGCGCCACCACGCCCAGCGCCAATTAAATTTTGAAAACTTAGCCAGCGCAGTGACACACGCTTGTAAGCCCAGTACTTGGGAAGCTGAGACAGGAGGATCGCAGGTTTGAGGACAGCCTCAGTAACTTAGCGAGACCCTGTTTCAAAATAAAAAAAGTAAAAAGGGCTTGGGGTATAGCTCAGAGGTAGAATGCCCCTGAGTTCAATCTCAAGTACCAAAAAAGATTTTTTTTTGATAACTTATGCAATAGGTTTCAGTTTGATCTTCTTTCTTCTATTCTGTAGACTGACCAGGGTATCAAAAACCTTTCTGTGGAAGAGGCTGCAAGACTCTCCCAGGAAGATCCTGACTATGGCCTCCGGGACCTTTTCAATGCCATCGCCAAAGGCAACTATCCCTCCTGGACTTTTTACATCCAGGTCATGACATTTAGTCAGGCAGAAACTTTTCCTTTTAATCCATTTGATCTCACCAAGGTAAGTCAGCAACAACTATATTGTTTTCTCCTTTAAGTCTGTTCTTACCTAATTAAAAATAAAAATCCCGGTCAAGTGTTGGCATGTCATCTAAGATGGGACGTCAGCTAAGGATGGTGGTCGCGCTACATGGTCTCTTAGCCTGTGAGCGAGGGCCCACTACCATCTCACCTCCACACTTCTTTTTTTTTTTTTGCGGTACCGGGAATTGAACGCAGAGGTGTTCTACCTCCTCGCTACGCCCCCGGCCCTATTTTTTATGCTTTATTTTGAAACCACACTTCTGTTGGATACGTTCATTGGCTTCATGTAGGTGGCTTCACTTATTGTTATTAGCAGGGAATGAATTTTGAAAAGCCGATGTATTTTTCCCTAGGCAAAGGTCAATATTTACCTTTTACTGCTGTGAAAGACTTCACTAATGTACTCACCTTAAGTTCTTACCATGTTTTATTGGGTTAAAAATTATTATTTTCACTGGCATGATTATATTTGAAAGTTGATATTTTTATGGGTATATTTAATGTCCTTTATTTGATTGTCTAGTAATTGTGAACATGACATTATTTTCAGATTTGGCCTCATAAGGACTACCCTCTTATCCCAGTTGGCAAACTGGTCTTAAACCGAAATCCAGTTAATTACTTTGCTGAGGTTGAACAGATAGCCTTTGACCCAAGCAACATGCCACCTGGCATCGAGGCCAGTCCTGACAAAATGCTTCAGGTAAGCTTGGTGAATCGAGATGTTCTGAGGCAGGTATGTATGTGTGCGCACGCACGCACGTGCGCACACACGCGCACACACACACACACACACACACATACACACACACTGTGCAGTTTGACATGATCTTTATTCAAGGAATTAACTAGAACATTTACTTAAACTTTAACCTGAGCACTTGGTTTCTGTGGGACTCACTAGGATAGGCATTCCTTGAATAAACCACTGGTTTTTTTTTGTGGTACTGGGGATTGAACCCAGGGGCATTCTACCTCTAAGCTACATTCCCAGTCCTATTTTTTTTTATTCTTTATTTTGAAACAGGGTCTCTCTAAGTTGCGGAGGGCCTCACTAAGTAGCTGGGGCTAGCCACGAACCCGGATCCTCTGGTCTCAGCCCCCCAAGTACTGGGATTACAAGTGTGTGCCACCACGCCCGGCTGAATAAACCACTTATAAACCAAGTTCCACAGTAAAGTCTCTACATATGTGAAGGCAGGAACATTTAGTCTCTTAATTAAAAAAAAAGATATAATAGAAGTACCTTAGGAATACATAGAATAAAGCATGGTTTATTTAGTCTGTAAAAGACAGAAGGGAATAGAATTAGTTGATTATAACACCTCGATCAGGGTAACTTTATCCATTCCTATCCCATGGGGATGTTTACATTTTTCTATTTGTGGAAGCAAATCTGGGAATAATTTATATGAATAAATTTATGCTGATGGGGCATGGATGCCTATACCTGTAATCTCAGTGACTTGAGAGGCTGAGGCAAGAGGATTGCAAGTTGGAGGCCAGCCTATATCAAAATAAAATACAAAAAAGGCTGGGGATGTAGCACAGTGGTAGATTGCCCTGGGTTAAGTTACCACCCCCCCTTCCCTGCCACCACCATCACACTTACAACATTATGCTGCCAGAGATTAAAGGCAGATTAATTTAGTCATCTGTCTTACAATTGTTGCTGGGTATTAAGCCTGTTTTAAATCATTTTCCAGTATGCTCTTTCAAGACTACAAGTGTGTGATGGTGGGGCATACCTGTAATCCACTCAGTGCTTGGGAGGCCAAGACAGGAGAATTGTAGGTTCATGGCCAGCCTCAGCAATTTAGTGAGGCCCTCAGCAACTTAGGGAGACCCTGTGTCCAAATAAAAAATAAAATAGGGCATAACTTATTCCTTAGACAGGTGGCTTGTTGCCTCGGTAACACTGATAAAACCATACCAATGTAAAAATTGTATTTATGGGGCTGGGGTCTAAGGGAGGGTCAGACTTCCACTTTTGGGCTCTCTGGTGTGTCTTCCAGGCATGCTGCTTTTTTCCTCTTCTCTTTTCTATTTCCTACTGACTTTGTAATAAAATTTTGTAAAGCTGCAAAAAGGAAAATAAAATAAAATTGGGCTGAGGTAGAGATCAGAGGTAGAATGCCCTTGGGTTCAATCCCCAGTTACCCCCCCCCCATCCCACCCACACAAAAGAGTACAAAGAGTGAAATTCTACTCTGGACCAGAAATAAGTAGGAAAATAATTGGCTTAATATTTACTCTGTAAATCAATCTTTTGTGATTTTGGACTATGAGTATGAAATGGAGGTTAAAGATTATACCCTGGATCAGACCACAGTGGCTGTACATAAGTTCTGATTCCAAGGCAGGTATCAGTCTCCGTGGAGGACAAGCCAGGATTTGTGCACGCACGCGTGCGTGTGCGTGTGTGTGTGTTCTTAATAATAACTTTTTTGCTATGATATTGGGAACATCTGACTTTTTATAGAAAGTAAGTGTTTCACTAATTTTTTATTAATTTTAACTAATATAAATTGAGAGCCGGGCATGGTGGCGCACGCTTGTAATCCCAGTACTTGGGAGGCTGAGACTGGAGGATCCTGGTTCGCGGCCAGCCTCAGCTACTTAGTGAGACCCTGTTTCAAAATGAAGAATAAAAATAAAAAATAAGAATAAAAATATATATAGTACCTTTCTGTTGTGTGTGTGATAGACTATCCTGAGTGCTAGGGCTGATATAAAAACACAAGATAACCACAATGTAAGACAGAATTCCTAATGAATCCGAAGTTGAGATTTTGTCCAATACGAGGTCAATGATAAAATTTCTAGAATAGGATAGCATTTGAGATGGGTTTTGAACAATGGGTAGAATTTTGGTTTTCAACAGGTAAAGTGGGACAGGAGAGGGACATGAACACAGGCACAGAGGTGGGACATGGGGGGATATTTAAACGGCCTCATCTCTCTTTCCTGAAGGAGAAGAATTGAGTTTGGACAGCTTCATTGAGCATATGTCAGAGGAGAAATGTTTGAGTAGAAGTTTGTACAATTGTTCTTGTGGTTTGGTAGATATCAAGTAGAATCATTCTTCTTGATGATAAATAGTACAAGAGGGAGCTGGGGGTTGGGAATGAAAAGGGGAATTTGAGCAGAAAACAGAGGATAAATAGATGTACATGCATTGAAACTGGGGAATAGAGGATGTTAAGGCAGTGTGACCCTGAGCCCCACACCTTCCCTGCCTGGTGGTTGGAAGAGTGCTGAACTCTGTGGCAGAGGGGTTAAAGGAGTTCTCCAAGGCCTGCGATTGTCAAAGGCAGAGCTACTACATAACCTTAGTATTGAGGAATGAAAGGTCACCCAAGTCTTTTCCTAAGAATGTAAGTCACTACTGGTCTCTGGGACCAGTGAGAACTGGAGGCAGTCAGTAACATGGAGTCACACAATTAGGAGAACACTGAAGATTTGAATGGAGTACTAGTCCAGGGCAAAGAACCACACAGCAAACATATATTGTCTACAACAAAAGAAAGCAAATGTATATATAAGGTGTCTGTTTAAACTATGGAGAAGGGAGTTCTGAAAAAGTATGAAAAGTAGAAATTAATCATGCAATTTCTGTTAGTATTTCAGTTCTGACAATATATGTATTTTAAATTTTGTATGTTCTCTTTAGTTTTTTAATGCATTTCTAAAGCATTTTGAAAGAGATTTCATAAGTCTCATCAAGTTATTGTTCCCAGCCTAGCTCCTCCCATAACTCTTCAGGTCATTTAGCTGTGCATTCTAATTCCATGGAGCATCTTAGGAGCCTATAGTTGGAGAAGGGGTCTTACACTCATTTAGTCATTTAGTGACCAGTGAGGGATTATTTAAGGTTTTTGAGTAGTTAAGTAATATATCTGAGTGGGGCCTATCTGAGGAAGCTTCTTTTGGTGGGAATATATAGGATGTATTGTTGGAGTAGGGACTGGAAGTGGAGAGCCAGTTAGGGGGACTTTTAAATTATTCCTGATGAGAGCTGATGAGCACTGTGGCTTGGGTGGTGGAAGTTCACGTATTAATGGATAGCATTCTCATTTACCTTTCAACAAGGCCATGTTAATAAATTCTAAGACTTTATCCAAAGTGGACGCCAGACCACTGTGAAATGGACAAAATAGTATAATGCAAGTCACAGAGAGTGAGTACCTGCCAATACATGTACAGCTTTTCTTCACTCCCATACACTGCAGTTTACCAGTTGGAGTTGGACAAGAAGTCGGGCTGATGGCTTGAGTGGGCAAGGCTTGTTCTGTTTCTCCCCTAGGCCCAGCAGGGGAGCTCAGGGACAGCCTTGAGTGAGGCCTAGGTGAGTGTCAGGGGATGGACTTGCTGTGCCCATTTCATAACCTGTGTGGAGCTCCACCCATCGATGCTACAGGGTTGCCTGATAAACATCGGGTGACACAAAATCAGATGGTGTGGTAGAGGCTGCATCCAGGAACTGCTCCTGGCTCGATCATATCTTCTATCCTGTTGATGGAGTTGGAGCACAACTTCTTGAGCCAAAGGAGGCAACCGGCTTCTCAACTGTAGCTGGGGTTGCAGGACCAGTCATCTAATACGGCCTTAGACTATTGAAATGATTATAGGGGGAAGAGTCATGATCATCAGTCAAGAGCAGATGATCAACAGAACAGTGGACTGGGTAAAGCTTGTTGGTATGAATGATTTGGTACAAAATAGTTGCTTAAGGTTCCCTAGTCCACTTGTTTTTATTTTGCCTTGTCCAATTAGGGACATAAGAATACTCAATGATAAAGCCAATGAAAGAAAAATTGCTCATTGAGTAGAACTTTGAATAATGAGAATAATTGGATATTAAGATTAATGAAGAGTTAATCATAAAGCATTTAACTAAAAGAAACTTAAAATGCTCATCATCCGCCGGGCGTGGTGGCGCACGCTTGTAATCCCAGTACTTTGGGAGGCGGAGACCGGAGGATCCGAGTTCGTGGCCAGCCTCAGCGCGCATGCGCAGGCGCGCGCGCACGCGATTTCTCTCTCTTCTCTCTCCTCTCTCTCTCTCTCTCTCTCTCTCTCCCTGTTTCTCTCTCTCTCTACCTAGTGAGGCCCTCTACAACTTCCTGAGACCCGGTTTCAAAAATAAAGCATAAAAAAATAGGGCCGGGGGCGTAGCGCGGAGGTAGAACGCCTCTGCGTTCAATCCCCGGTACCGCAAAAAAAAAAAATTATAAAAAAAATGCTCATCATCCTGCCTTGGCTAATATAATAACATCAGTTAATCTTGGATTTATTACCTTTGGTATTGTAGGGTGATGATTTTGAAACACAGTTTCCTGTGTGTAGTATTTTGTTTATATTTAGAAAGTGCATCTGAGATAATTCAAAATGCAATATGGGAGGCGCTTCTTTGAAGAATTCCTACATAATTGGTTTCGTAGAAATGTGCTACGTTAGCTGGGCATGGTGGCCTGGCTAACTTGGGAGGCTGAGACAGGAGGATCACAGGTGTGAGACCAACCTTAGCAACTTAGTGAGGCTCTCAGTAACTTAGCAAGACCCTGTTTTCCAAATGCCTCTGGGTTCAATTCCTAGTACCCCCCCCCCACATAAAAAGAAATGTGTTACTTTTTAAGAGCAAATGATTGATTCCTTTCCTAAAGTGGGGGCATAGGAGGAATGGGAGGTGTGGAATTAATTCAGGATTCTGGGTACATTCTAGCAAATTTCTTTTACAATCTCATACTTCCTTGGAAATGGAAAATAAGGGATACTATCTTGTGATTTGGGAGGAAAAAGAGGAATTATTATGTAGAATAGATATGAAGCTTATGGGTGGCCATATCACATGGAAGATTAAGGACGGTTCAGTTAGGGAGAAGTCATTCTATAAGCAATACAATAGTTGGCTCTTTAGAGGGGGAGAGGCAGGGTTTTGTGGTAACCATGTACACAGCGTTTTGTAGTTGAAACTATACAGTGAAGTTTATAGCGCCCTTCCTATTTTATATGTGACTGCCTCTCTGTTGTGTTTATTACTACAGGGTCGCCTTTTTGCCTACCCTGACACTCATCGCCACCGCCTGGGACCCAACTATCTTCAGATACCTGTGAACTGTCCCTACCGTACTCGAGTAGCCAACTACCAGCGTGACGGCCCCATGTGCATACAGGACAATCAGGGTAGGTCCGAAGACACTGGGCTCTCCTGCAAGGACAGAGGGCATGGACAGCAGACCAGGCAGGATGCCAGCCCAGGGTTTTTCAGACTGGCCCCGCAGAACCTGCTGTGCTGTGACAGTCTCTACCGGTGCTGCCAGCAACTGAGGATTTTTTGCCTACTAGTGATGGTTTAAACTTCCCTAGGACTCTCCTTGCTTATATTTATTTTATATATCTTATTGAGAATTCCCACCTCAGATTTTACTTGCTGTCCATCTGATAGTTGAAGGCTGGGAGAAAGATGTACACACTGGCTGGAGTAGAGTGTATCCAACTTAGGAGTTACAGAGTGTACAGTTCCTGGACTGGGATGTAGCTTAGTGTCAAAGCGCTTGCCTTGCAAGTGCACTGCCTTGGGTTGGATCCCCAGTCCACGAAGACAAAAACAAGACCCAAAAAACAAAGTGTACAGTTCCTTAAACCACTCTTAAATCACCTGAACTTAGACTCTTGGAAATGCAAAGACCAAGCGTTCATGTCTTTTGCTTCTTTTTGCAGTTCTTTTGAGGCCATGGAGGAGCAGGTCCAGCTAGAATTTGGGATAGGATAAGCCATTGAAAGGGGAAAAGGGGAGATAGAGGAAATTAAGGCATTCTACCTACTAAGTGAATATAGTTGAATTCATGTAAATGAATTCTGGCATGTTGCTGAATCTAAGTGAATGTAGTTGAATTCATGTAAATGAGTTCTGGCAATGAGCTGGGTAAAATTCCACCTGCAGGCTGGTTTGCACAACTACTTAATATGTTTCTAGGCCACTCCCATGAGGACAGAAGTGAGGTCATCAGCTAGTGAGAGGAGACCCCACTGCATTTTGGTTTTTTGGAGCTCATCACATTTATGATTTTTTACTTTTAATTACTTTTTTTGATGCCTTGTACAAACAGCCTTTAGTTTTAATTACATATTCTAGTCAGCCAAGCAGAATGCTTTATTAGTATTCCACAGTTTTTTTAATATTCCACAGTTTAATATAGATCTTAGTGTTTTTATTTCCTACTTAGGACACGTTTGTTTCAGTAATGGGCTGCTTATTTGATCTTTTTAGAAATTTTACTGATGATTTATATTTAGAGTCACAGATGCTTGTATTAAAACAAAATTTATTTTTATATGATAAAAATAATACATTTGCCCTAAAGGAAATTTGGAAAATATAGAAGAGAGAAGAAAAACCCACTTATAGTCCTAATATCCAAAGGCCATAACTGTTACATTTTGCTCTATTTCTTATATTCTTTGCTGTGAATATTTTTATACACATAAGATTATTTTGTATATATAATTTTGTGCTTTGCTCTTGTTATCATTACTACTAAGACTTTTCCATGCATTTAGCAAATTTATATGCTTTCTAACTAATTCTATCAGGTGGTTGCTGTGTTTCTGCTCCCTAAGGTTTACAGAGGCTTGAGCTGGTTCATGGCCTGAAGTAGCTGATGCTCTCTGTGTCTGTCTTCTGCATTTTCATTCTTCTGTTCATTTTTTTAAAATTCGCATTTCTTGGTCTTTTTGTTATTGAAACCATCTATTAACAGACAGGTTAAATTTATATTCTGTACATCAGTAATGAATAATTGCTTCATATTTACCATTCCTGTTTACCATTATAGTGACATACTTATGAAAAGGTTACTTACAGATGTATTTTGCTGGGCATGGTGGTGCACACCTATAATCCCAGTACTTGGGAGCCTGAGACAGGAGGATCACAGGTTCGAGAACAGCTTCAGCAAGTAGTGAGACTCTCATTAACCTAGTGAGACCCTGTTTCAAAATAAAAATAAATAAAAATAAAACAGGGCTAGGGGTGTAGCTCAGAGGTAGAATGCCCTTGGGTTCAATCCCCAGTACCCCCCCCCACACACACACAGGATGAATTTTCATACACTTTGCCTAATATTAGAAGTAGAGCATTTGGGCTGTGCTCTTGAAGCTCCATGAAAGAGCCTAATTGTTCCCAGTAGTCAGTCCCTTAAAGACAATTCCCACTTTGAGTAAAGGTCAGAACTTATTTGGAAATAGAATTTAAATAGGATTTAAAAATTACTCAAATGGGCACATTTTAAAGATCTCATTCTTCATGCAGAAAAAAACTGTGGTGGCTGGGTATTGGAACATTTTGCTTTTAGTGGAGATATGGCTGATCCAGGAACACATTTTTTGAGCTAATAATTGAGATACATAATGCTATGGTGTCTGCCCCCCCCCAACTTTGTGCCTTGATCAGGGTGACTTATAGGCAACTCTTAATTACCCACTGTGGATAATCTGCCTTGGCAGTAAGCTGTGTAAAATCCCAACCCCAGACTGGTTTGCACAAACCATAAGTTTCTAGGCTGCTCCTATGTAGGCAATGTGGGCTCAGATAAGTTGAGCTTCTGTTGAGAGCAGCCGAAGGAGAGTGTAGTTTAGAAAGTATATATGCCACCGGGTATGGTGGCGCACGCTTGTAATCCCAGTACTTTGGGAGGCGGAGACCGGAGGGTCAGGGTTCGCGGCCAGCCTCAGCTCTCTCTCTCTCTCTCTCTCTCTCTCTCTCTCTCTCTCTC
>PVJS01053018.1:0-13424 GCA_004027185.1 Glis glis | reverse complement strand
AATCCCATCACTGTGGCTCATCAGGCCTACAGAAGGCTGTAATGCAAGGTTCCACATACTGCACCGGGTAGAGCAGGGCTGCTGCAGCGGCTGGCAGGCTTCTGAAGGTGGATTCCAGTGAACAGATCCTGTCCGTTGGGGCAGCATGGGTGCCAGTGGTGAAACCCTGGGTTTTGCTGCAAAATGAGGATCAGGAAGTGCTTCTGCAGGGTGTGGGGGTGCCCCCGGAGAATGCTTGCTAGCCTCTGTCCTGGGGCAGGACCTTGGGTCTGCAGCTCTGAGCTGTCCGCATTATCTTTTGTATTTCAAGCCGTCCCTTCTCCTGGTCCAGGCCGAGTTCCCTGCCATGGAGGAGCCGGAGAGGCGTTTGGCATTTCCTCCTGGTCATTTCCACCTGTGGCAGGAAGCGCTAATTGTTTGGCAAGTGCATGTAACCATTAGCAAGCCAGGTGCCCAGCGTGTATGTGTGAGTTTTCTCTAGCATGTTCTGACCCATTCCCTAAGGTCACGTGTCCCAAGTTTCTGGCTGGATATGACGGAGCTGAAGTGTTATCAGGGTGAGAGGTCAGCCAGGTGTGGCAGAAAGGTTGAGAGTCAGAAGGCATGGGTTCTTGTCCTGGCTTCTCCACTGAATCAGCCTGTGACCTGGGGGACATGTCACAGGGGAGGAGACTGAGCCAGAGCTTTGTGGGCAGAGGGACTGGGGAGCGCTCTCAGGACCAACAGCTGCAGGGGAGTGAGGAAGCTCAAGTGGCAGAAGAGGAAGTGGAAGTGTGATGCAGACGCAAGGAAGGCCTCCGCAGACCCCACAGAAGCTCAGAGGCCCTGCATTGCGGCAAAGGGCCAGGCATGCTCCTGCACGGAGCAGTCATTGGACGCAGGCCACCACCTGGGAGCGGGGCAAGGCGTGGTGGTTCTCTTCAGCCAGGGGCCATTCCTGGAGAGGGACTCAGCTGTGCGCTGTGGGCCACTAGCACTCCCTAAAGCTGGGGAAATGAGTGCTCCATTCAGCAAGTCGCGTCACCTCTGTGGGTCCCAGTTTACTCACCTCCAAGACAAGTGACTAGGATGTGCTCTAGGGTCCCTTCCAGCCCCAGGGCTCCATGATTCCACTGGCCACCCCCTCTGTTATCACCCCCCAAGCTACACTGGGTTCAACATCCCACCCCTTCCCAACTGCTGGCAGTGACTCCTCATTGACCAAGACAGTACAGATTCCTTAGGTGGCCTTCAAGGCCCTCTACGACCTTAGCCGCAAGCTATTGCTCCAGCCCCATTCCTCATTGCCTGCTCTCCATGGTGAACACTGTTTCTAGCATGTTTTCCCTGAAAATCCTCTCTTCTCCTTTCCTCTGTTCTTTTGAAAACAACGATGTGTCTTTCTTGCATTCGTGAGCAGGGTGTCGTGGAAAGGGCTTTGGTGGCAGACCCGGGTTGGAATCCAGCTCCAGCTCTCCTGCCTGGGCTGTTTGGCTTCAGGTGAACTATTCCTTTTTCTTTCTTTCTTTCTTTCTTTCTTTCTTTCTTTCTTTCTTTCTTTCTTTCTTTCTTCTCTCTCTCTCTCTCTCTCTCTCTCTCTCTCTCTCTCTTTCTGTCTTTCCCTGGGGTCCTATTAGGGGCCCTAATGAACCTGCCCCAGGACTTGGGCCTTAGGCAGCTCACTTAAATTCTCTGAGGTTGTTTCTTCATGTGCAAAAAAAGTGGAGTTATTGATGTTTTCCTCACGTGGCTGTTGTAAGAAGCAAATGAGATAAATGAGATAAGTAAAGTGTCTAGTGCAAAGCTTAATAGAGCCCGGTAAGTGCTCGCTCTCTTCCCTCCTCCCTTTGTGCAAACGGCTGGACCTAAACAACATCACCTAATGATTAGTTCCAAAAATAGTTTAGCATGATCAAATGCTGTATGTAATTTTGTACCTTTCTTGCTAACCCTTTCCTCTGGAAAAGCCAAGTCACTCTGAATTTTGTGTAGAGCCAAAGAAATTCCCAACGTATGTTCAAGCTGCTCCCTGCCTACTGGTCTGCATCACTCTCCTTGGCAAAGGCCCCTCTGCCTGCCATGAGAACGCAGAAGACATTGCATTCCCTTCGACGAGGAGCGTCAGTCAGCTCACCTGGGAACTTTTTGGAAACACATGTTCTCAGTTACTACCACCCCAGGCCTCTGACTGGAATCCCCAGGGTGGGGCCAGTGACCTGTGTGCTTCCCCAGGGGATTCTGAACAGCCACCTCTCTAGTGCTTGGGCCTCATCTTGGGCCACCTGCTGCAGGGTTGACTGGTGCCTCAGTCTGCTCCACCATCCTCTCCTCACCCATGAAGAGGGTGTCGTCTTGACAGCAGGAGTTAGACCAATCCAGAGGAGATCAAGCTTTGGCCCGGTGACCTCAGGTGTAACCTGTGCTCTTCCAGTAGCTGCAGGGGACCCAGGGGCTGGTTGGGGAGCTCTGCCCACCGCAGGCCTCGCAGAACTAGAACCTCCTCTGGCTCAGGAGCTGCAGCCCCTGCCTCTGAGGTATGTCTTTCTAGGACCAGAGACCCCTGACCTCCAAGCCTACTCAGCACAAGCCCTGAAACACGTGGTTCTCAAAGTGTGGGCCCCATTACTTACGGAAATAAAAAATGATTATAAGGAATACCATGCACTTTATATGTCAATAAATTATATAACTCAGGCAAAATGGACAATTTGTAGAAAAAGACAACCTTCTGAAGTGATTCAAGAAGAAAGACAGTCCGAGTAGACCTAAAATAAGTGAAGAGATTTAAGAGATTGAGTTACTCATTCAAAAATACCCAAAAGGAAAGCCAACTATGAAATGATTTCGCTGGTTAATCCTATCCAAAACTTACAGAAGAATTAGCACTAATTCTAATTAGCACTCTTCCACATATAGAAGAGTAGGGAGTACTTCCTTACTCCATGAGGTCAGAATTACCCTGAGAGAAAAACAAAAGTTACCATGAGAACACTACACACCAATATCTCCTATGAATATGGACAAAAAATCCTCAACAAAACGCCAGTGAGCCAAATCCAGCTAAATGTAAAAAGAATTATACACCATGACCAAGTGGGATTTATCCCAGAAATGCAAGCTTGGTTTAATATCTGAGAAGCAATTAAGATAATAAACCATATCAAAAGAATAAGCACTCTAAACTATATGATAATTTCAATAGGCAAAGAAAAACATTTGAAAAAAATCTGACACCATTCTATGATAAAAGGCCCTATGAAAAGAAAGGAATTTTCTCGACTTGATAAAGGTTGTTGATAAAGGGCCCACAGCTGACATCGTACTTAATGGTGAAAGACTGAATGAAGCTTTTGCTCTAAGACCAGGAACAAGACAAGATGTCCATTCTCATCACTTTTTTTTGGGGGGGGGGGTTCAGGGGTTGGATATTGGACCCAGAGGCATTCTACCTCTAAGTTACACCCCAACACTTTTTAGTTTTTATTTTGAAACAGGGTCTCACTAAGTTGCCAAGGGTCTCACTAAGTCACTGAGGTGGGCCTTGAACCTGCGATCCACCTGTCTCAGCCTCCCAGATACTGAGATTACAGGCATGTGCCACCACACCAGGCTCACTCTCATCACTATTACCTAACACTATACTGTAGGTTCTATCTAGGGCAATTAGGCAAGGGGAAGAAATAAAGGGCATTCCGATTGAAAAAGAAGACATAAAACTATCTCTATTGAAAGATGGTATGATCTCACATATAGAAAATAGTAAAGATACACACAATTATAGCTAATAAATGAATTTAAAGCTGCAGGATACAATACCATTATATGAAAATCCATTTTATTTCTGTACACTTAAAATGAACAATGGAAATCAAATTAAAAAAATAGTTCCAGTCACAATAACAGTAAAGAATAAAATAGGAATAAATTTAACAAAAGAAGTGCAAAAGTTTGTCTCTGAAACTGTAAGGTGTTGATGAAAAATTTTAAAGCTCTAAATGAGTAGAAAGACATCCCATCCTCATGGCGCCAAAGACAATGCTGTCTACTAGTAACCCTAAAATTGATCTACAGATTAAATGCAATCCCTGTCAGAATTCCAGTTGACATCTTTGCAGAAATTGGCAAACTGATTTTAAAAATCACATGGAGGAGCCAGGTGCTGTGGCACATGCCTGTAACCCCAGTACTTGGGAGGCTGGACAGGAGGGTTGCAGGTTCAAGGCCAGCCTTGGCAACTTAATGAGACCCTTTTTCAAAATCAAATAACATACATGGGGGTGTATCTCAGAGGAAGAATGCCCCTGGGTTCAATCCCCAGTACCACAAAAAATAAAATTCACATGGTTGGCTGGGGTACAGCTCACTGATAGAGTGCTTGCTAGCATGCCTGAGGCCCTCGGTTCCATCCCCAGTACTGCAAAATAAATAAATAGATGTAAATTATGATGATGATGATTAGAATGAGATGTTTCTTGAAAGTCAGCAGAATTTGCCTGTAAAATCATCAGGGCCTGGTGGATTCATTGTTGGGATGGGGGTGTTGCTCAGTGGTCGAGTGCTTGCTTAGCATGTGCAAGGGCCTGGGTTCAATCCCCAGCATCACCTGCATGTGTGGGGGCGCGCATGCACACACACACACACACACACACACACACACACACACACACACAACTTCGTACAGAATTATAAATGATCCAAAATAGCTAAAACAATCTTTAAAAAAAAGTAAACTGAAGTAGGAGGATTCATATATCCTGGTTTCTAAGTGTGGCCCTCAGATCTACAACATCAAGGCTACCTTGGAACATGGTAGAAATGCAAATTCTCAGGACCCGCCCCAGACCTAATAGAGGTGAATCAGGCTCAAGTTTGGGAATCAACCACCGGCTATATTGCACAAACTAGATTAACAATACAGGGTGAAGGTAGTTTGCTTTTTGAACCTCTGAATCCTCCAGCTGCTTCTCCCTTATGACACAGAAGATAAAAAGGAAGACAAAAATATATTAATGGAGAGGATATCTAAAGCCATGTTTCCTAATTAGAAGGAATTTCCTCTCTACTTTCTTCTGGAGTTATCTGTCCTGACCAGTGATTTGAAATAGGGCCTGTGGCTGGACTAACTTGCTTTGCACTTAATTTTGATTGCTCCGATGGCTTGCTGCTACTGGTAAAAGCTTTGGCACCAAAATGGAACATTTGGAATAGAATGTAAATAAGCATTTCGAACAGAGATTTAGAGATTTAAACCAGTTTCATTACGGCCACTGCCATGGTGTGTTTTACAGCTGTGATTTCAGTTCCAGTTGTGAAGACTCGGGGAAGGGAAACAGATCTCAGAGAATAAAGAAAGAGAATAAGGTGCAGAGGTGGGGGGGGGAGAGGGAGATACACTCCCCAACCGACAGATCAATTCGAGATCCAAATAGATGGAGGGAGCTAAATGAGTCAGGCTGTTTTATAGCATGGGGAGCAGGGGGCTGCTGAGCCTGGGCATGATCCCACTGTGGAGCCTCCCTGGGGAAGGAGGGGGCTGGGCCCAGCAGGGCTAACTGAGGGCCTGGGGAGGAGACTCCAGGGACTCACAGGAGAAGCTCAGGAGGGCATATCAAGGTCAGGGCACGGGGTGGTAGAGGCTAAGCCTAAGTGCTGGGGTGTGGGCTGATAAAGGACTTCCCTTCCCAGCTAGAGTGATGTCTGCATGGGAGGGGAACAAACGCCAGCCCTGAAAACAGAGGGGAAGGCTTGCAGGGGTGTGGGCAGTGGGGTGTCCATGCTCACCCTGCACCTGCCAATCAGAGGGAAATGACAGGAACAAAGTGTTAAATTAGCCTCTTCTGCCCCCTCTCAGAGCCCCTGCACCTAACCAGCCCTGGGTGGGGCTCCTTCCCTTTCCCCTATGGGCAGGGAGCTCTAGCAGGGGCCACGCTGAGCCCCAGGGCTCCACACCACTTTCCTCTAGCTCGCCACCATGAGGCCTTCTCCTGCCTGGGATGTGCTTGCTTTTAAATGAACTCTCCTTTTTTCTTCCTCTTCCTAGGGTCTCATTAGGAGCCTTAGTGATCCTGCCCCAGGACTTGGGCCTTGGATTAACTCAGAGTATATGTGTTCAGTGGTTTCCGTTTTCCCATCTTGACAAATTTGGGCAGCGTGCCCTCCTGGCTCCTGCCTGACAAGGATCTCAGATCATCTCAGGCCATGGGCACCTGTCTTCAGTGGTGAGCCAAGGAGATGTGTTCCCTGTATACAGTGTTCAGAGGGAAGAAGGCACTTATCTAACCTGTGCATAAAGGACTATGAGTAGCTTGTTGGCTCGCCTAAGCGGGACTTTCTAAGTGTTTGTGTATGTTTAGGGAGGGACGTTTAAATGGTATAATACATAGGCTGTACGCATTTGTCAAAAGTCACCAAATGGTATACTTAAGAGCTAGACATTTCATTGTATGAAAATTTTACGTAGGAAAGAACTGTAAACAAACATTGATCTTGAAAGATATGCAAACTGCGGTGTCCTAATGTCTGTCCGCAACTTACTTTGAAATGCATAGAAAAATTAGATGTGTTGACGGATGGATAGAAGAATGGGTAAATATGTCATAAAGAAAATATAATAAAATAGAAAATTTGAAATATATCTGGTGTCTATATGGATGTTCATAGTATGGTACTTTCAACTTTTTATAGGTTTGAAATTTTTTCATAAAGGAATATTGGGGAATATAATATTGTATTTGTCAGGGTCATGTGGAAATTAGTATAATTCTTAAAGTTCTAAGTATGCAAGGGTGTTAGACTTTCTCATGTCCTCTGTGACCCCTGGCGGGGGTGGAGGGGAAGTTCTTTGAAAATAAATGGATCACTGTAAACTCAATAGAGTAGTGTCCTAATTTCTACTACTGTGCTAGATATGCTACATTTGCTGGAGCAGATCAACACAGCCTAAGTTGTATGGTATACAGCCATTAACTCAGTAATGTGTTCTTTTTGGTACTATTCAGAAAAGAGAATGAGAAAAAGTTCAAATTCATATAGGAAATATAAAAATATACATTTGTGGAATTTATTTATTTTTGCGGTACTGGGAATTTATTTATTTTTGCGCCCCAGCCCCAGCCCAAGAATATGCATTTTTAATTTTGCTACATGGCTATGTTAACTCTCTTGCCCACTGTTATCTTATAGTCTGAAGAGATCTGGATATCCCACAAAATATCACATTGATCCACTTTATCAAAGAAATCATGCTCATTGGACCAGGTGAGCAAGAAGTGGTTTGCACAGTCGTTGCTTTGCCAATACATAATCACTCCCAATGTGGGAGACATACCTTATTAAGTGTAAGGGTCCTACAGCATCAATATATTTTGGATGTCCATTGGTTAGAGACAGACTGAGTAATCCCATCCCAAGTAAAAGACAAATTATTGCACCTTGGCTCTCTCATCACAAAGACAGAAAGTGCAATATCTGGTAGGCTTCCTCAGGTTCTGGAGGCAGTATATTCCTCATTTGGGAATACTCCTCTGATCTATGTACTAGATGATGCAAGCTACTGACAGCTTTGTCTGTGGCTCAAAGCAGACAGCACTGTATTGCAGGTCTATAGTACATTGCCCTGCTGTTTGAGCCATATGACCAGCATACCCTATGGTATTAAAAATAGTAGTGGGGGGAAAAGGAGCTATATGGAGTTCATAGAAAACCCCTTGGGATACTCACAATGCAGACCCCTGGAGTTTTGGAGCAAGGGCATGCCATCTTCAGAGGAGAATTATATGTCTTTGAAAATAACCTGTGGTATGTTTTGGGTCCTGGCATAAATGGAGCAAGCTGATGATGAGAGACCAAGCAAACTTGTGGCTCAACTGCTTATTATGAACTGGGTTCTTTCAGACCCACCAAATCCTGAGTTTAAATAGGCCTAGCAATAATCTATCCTAAGGAAGAGATAAATCCAGCCCAAGAAGGACCAAAGAACACAAGTAGCTATGTAGGCAGGTGACCCAGAACCCCAGGCCATCCACCACTATTTCAGTGGCATCTCTTCCTAAGCTCATACTGATGGTGTGTGTCCTTGATTATCCCCCTGACAAAGGAGGAAAATCCTGAGTTTGGTTCATGGATGGATTGCCTTGGTATGCAGGTATAAGCTGAAAATGAATGAGTCATACTACTCATGATGGCCTTGAAAGATAGTGATGAAAGAAAACTCTGAAGGGCCATTTTAATTGAGACCATCTTTGGGCCTATATCACAGATTAAGTTCTCTGTCTATTCACTTCTTCTTTTCTCTCTCTTCTATAGATGTTGATCCAAAGATTACTTCTTAATTAACATCCTTGTTACTAATACCATCTTGGAGTTCTTCCTACACTTACAGTGCCCATTTTTCTCAACCCCCTTTTCATGATACTGGTGATTGAACCCAGAGGCATTCCACCTCTGAGCTACACCCCCAGCCCTATTTTATTTTTTTCTTATTTTGAAACATGGTCTTGCTAAGTTGCTGAGGGTCTTGCTAAGTTGCTTAGGCTGGCCACATACCTGCGATCCTCCTGTTTTAGCCTCCCAAGTACTGGGATTACAGGCTTGTGCTACCACACCCGCTTTCCCCCCCAATTTTAAGAACTCTTGGTATATTAGGACTATTACTACATGTGTTACAGATATTATCTTCTAGTATGTCTTTTCAAAAAATTTTTAAAATAGCCAGGCATGATGGTCCATGCCTGTAATCTCAGTACTCGGGAGGCTGAGACAGGAGAATCGCAGGTTCACCGCCAGCCTCAGCAACTTACTGAGGCCCTCTGCAATTTAGTGAGACCCTATTTCAAAACAAGAAAGAATAAAATAGGGCTGGGGTGTATCTCAGAGGCAGAATGCCTCTGGGTTCAATCCCCAGTACCACACAAAAAATATAAAATAAAAAAATAATGTAATTTATGCATCACAATTATATATCATTGTGAGGTTTGATGTGATACACACATACATGTACACAACTACTGGTGTATATCCTTCCACATCCCACCTCGCTCCCCCCTCTACCTCCCCTTACATGTTAGTGAAATTGGTAATAATGCCTTCATATATTGCCGTAGTATTATTTGAACTGTTTCTTTCCTCAATCCTCTTCTCCTCTCCAACACCCTCCCCCAGTCCTCTTCCACTATTCTACTGGTCTCTATCCACATTATTTAGAGTCCCTTATGTTTCCTATTTTCTCTATAACTTCCATGTATGAGAGAAAACATATAACACTTGACTTTTTGAGACTGACTGATCTCACTTAACATAATATATTCTAGTTCCATCCATTTTCCTGCAAATGACAATTTTGTTTTTCTTTATGGCTGAGTAGAATTCCATTGTGTGTATGTACCACATTTTCTTATGCATTCATCTTTTGATGGACAATTGAATTGGTTCCATAATTTGACTATTGTGAATTGTGCTGCTATAAATGTGCATATACATATATCGCTATAGTATTCTGACTAATTCTTTTGGAAAGATACCGAGTAGCTGTATACCTGGATCATATATGGTGGTTCCATTCCTGTTTTGTTTTGTTTTTTGAGGAACCTCCATACTAATCTCCATAGTGCTTGTACTAATTTAAAATACCATCAATGTATAGGAGTTCCTATTTCCCACATCCTCGCCAGCTTTTGTTATTGCTTGTATTCTTGATGATTGCCATACTAACTGGAGGTAGATGGAATCTCAGTGCAGTTTTGATTAGTTCCACAAAATTATCAATTAGGGAAATACAAGTCTGTCTTTTGCCTTTTAACTATGTCTGTAGTGTCTTTTGTAAAATTAATAATTTATTCTTTTTATAATAGAAGTTTTCATTTTTTCTGCGTATCTACCAAAAGTTAATGACTTGTGTTTAGGTATTAACCTGAAAGGAAATATGATATATTATTAAGAGGCAAAAGCAAGCTGCAGAATAATGTATAGATCAGCACTTATCAAACTCTTATTATTATTATAGGACCCACTAAACTTCTTTGAAAACTCAGATTCAAAAAGCCTAGATGGGGCCCAGTAATCTGTATTTAACACAGACTCTAGGCAATTCTGCGACCAAATAAGCTTGGGTATAAACTATTACTCCAATCTTGGCCCTGTGGCACACACCTGTAATCTCAGCTACTCTGGAAGTTTAGGCAGAAGGATCACAGGTTCTAGGCCAGCTTCAGCAACTTCGTGAGATCCTGTCTCAAAATAAAAAAAAAAATATAAAGGGCTGGGGAGATGGAGCTCAATGGTTCCCCTATCTTAACCTCTAGTGCCCCAAAATAAAGGAAAATAAAATGATAAAATAAAATGTCACTCCATATTTCATTTGTTTGTAGCACTGGGGATTGAACCCAGAGACTCATGCAGGCTAGGCAAGTGCTCTGCCAATGAGCCACATCCTCAGCCCTATCATTCCATATTTGTAAGGAAATAAGGTGAGGAGGAACTCTCTATTTGTATGAGTATGTGCATGTGTGTGTGCATGTGTGTGTACTATATACTTCCAGTGGATGGAACCAGAAGTAATGAGATTCTGTCTTTATTTATATACATATGTTATTATTATATCATATATGAATTATTGAATTACTTAGGACTTCTTAAGTAATTTTGTGGGGGGTGGTGCTGGGGATTGAACCCAGGGACATTCTACCTCTGAGCTATACCTCCTATTTTATTTTTTATTTTGAAACAAGGTTACAGGTGTGTGCCACCACAGCTGGCTTGTATCTAGTAACTTTAACACCATTTCAAATTGCATTTTTCTTTCTAAGAATAAGATAAAAAAGTAAAATAAGCATTCAAGAAAACTGCCTTAATTCTTGGCTAAGTCTTCCTTGTTAGGTTCACCCCAGTTTCAGGCATTTCCCCTATATTAAGGCAGTTCAACCTGACCAGTGGTGGATGTGGTTTATATCTATGGGACCATGAAATAGTTAATAGAGTTTCTATGTTGTTGAAGTTTTGGTTCACACCAAAAATAGTTTATACAGGTTGTGCAACAGCTGCTGTTGAAATTATGTCTAATGGAAGGTTTTGATTCACACCAAAAACACTTACATGTGTTTTGAGTGGCTAAAACTTCTGGTTTCCTAGGAACTAACTACACAAGTCTCCCCTGGGGACTCTGAAATCATCCTTCTTACTTTTGCCTGGTTCACTACCTTGGAAACATTCAAAACAGATTGCTGATCTGGTTCTAGGCACTGGGATTATGAGAATTGCTTGTCCCTTTTATTTAGAAAAAATGTTTTTCTGATTATACAAGTAATTACATGCTCACTGTAGAAAATTGGAAAAAGACAGAAAAGAATAAAAAGAAACAGAAGAAGAATCACTTGTAATACTACCACTCAGAAGCAACCACTGTTAACCTTTTGTCGTTAACTTCCAATTTTATTTTTATGCACTTTCTACATAGTTAAGCTCATCCTGGAGATGTAATTTTGTATCCTGCTTTTATCTTGTGATATGATAGAATAAGCAATTTCCAATAAATCATGCTTTTATAACATTTGATTTTACTTAGATGAACTGTGATTACTTTCTCCCTTTTGTTTACATTTAGGTTGTTTCTATTGTAAAAGTAACGTTGAAGCTCATATCTTTGGAAATAAAACTCTGCATTTGAAACCACCACCATGTTTAATACTGGCTATGGTGTTGCCTAGCAGCCATACGCATTGTAATTTTTCACCTTCTAATTATCATAGTGAATTCCAGGATATCTTAAGCCCACTAAGAGGCAGCTTTTCTGAAAATAGAGCACAAGGAAACAAATGAAATCATCGTTCCAATGACAGAAAAGACAAACATGTTATCCTAAAATCCAGATATAATGAGCTTCCAGCACAATAACAATGATATCTTTATATTTAGCCAAAACTCCTATGCATTTATTTCTTCTTTGTGCATTGTTCTTATCTGAAGTGTTCAGTCAAAAAAGTCTCCATTTTGTTTGTTCTGGCAGAACTGTTTTAAAAGAAGTGCCAAAGACACCTTATTCCTCTGAGCTATGTGTTGCTAGCTGAGCTAATGCCATCAGAGAGATTTCATTAAAACCGTAATCGTTTTTTTTAATATGCTAGCAAGTTAATTAGGGCTAAAGGCTCTTGAAGTTTGGAAGGACATAGACTTTCTCAGTCTACTTTCACACTCCTTCAAATCCTTAACAAAAAATAAGATGGTTGTTACTTTAAAATACTCCAGAAAAGGAGTGTGGCTATACGAAGAAATAGATGAAACAAGATTAGTAATACATTCATAGCTAATGAAAGTAGGTGTTAGATGTGGACTATACTATTGTCTTTACCCTGGGGTATGTTTGAAAATTTCAATCATTATCATAATAATAAGAGAGATCTAAAAATTAAAAGAAACACAAGATCTCATTGAAAATATAACATTTAATCTTGTTTTAGGGCTGAAATTTTCTCACCTGCACTCATTTTCTAAAACAGCAAGGGAACTACATAACTAGCTTAAAAGGACAGACTCAGCTGGGCGTGGTGGCACATGCTTGTAATCCCAGTACTTGGGAGGCTGAGACCGGAGGATGCGGGTTTGTGGCCAGCCTCAGCTACTTGGTGAGGCCTTCCGCAACTTAGTGAGACTGTTTCAAAATAAAGAATAAAAAAATAGGGCTGTGGATGTAGCCCAGAGGTAGAATGCCCTTGAGTTCAATCCCCGGTACCGCAAAAAAATAAAAAAAGGGACAGACTCGATTATGTGGTTTCTTGCCTATAATAATTTTGCTATCTGATACAAACAGAAATTCTATTTTGCTCCTAAATAATTGATGAACTCATACTGCATCAGCTTAGAAACTGTATTTCATTGAATGACTACTGCCTTTCATACCTTCCGGAAGAAAAAAGTAGATGAATGTAACTGACTTCCCAGTTTTTCAGAGGCCAACCAGCCTCACTACCACCTATTATTGCACATAGAACAGTGCCTCCATTTGCTGCTGGCTGTCTCAGCAGAACCAGTTATTCTACCCAGTTTTTCCAAGTCTCTGTCCTAGCATCCGGCATGTGATATTATGATCTCTCTCTCTACTGGTCTTTCTTCCCTTCTAGAATGAAAGCTATTTTGAAGTCAAGGCTGTGTCTTACTCAGTTTTTGTTTTTATAGTACCTGGTATACTCACTTTCTGGAAAGTTGTAGGGAACTTAAATGTGTGAAAAATGAATAAGGGAATGAATATACAAAAGACCTGAAACTGGAATATGCAAATGGATGGTTAAGATCTGGCTTGTATTTTTAGTTGTTACAGTCTTAAGAAAGTTCCTTAGCCAGGCATGGTGGCGCACACCTGTAATCCCAATATTTGGGAGGATGAGACAAGAGGATTGTAGGTTCGAGGCCAGCCTCAGCAAATAGCAAGACTATCAGCAACTTAATGAGACCTTGTT
>PVJS01053017.1:0-13423 GCA_004027185.1 Glis glis | reverse complement strand
TTTTTTTTTGTGGAACTGGGGATTGAACCCAGGAGCATTCTACCTCTGAGCTACACCCCTGGCCCTATTTTTTTATACTTTATTTTGAAACTGGGTGTCACAAAGTTGCGGAGGGCCTCACTAAGTAGCTGAGGCTGGCTGCGAACCCGGATCCTCTGGTATCCGCCTCCCAAGTACTGGGATTACAAGCGTGCACCACCACGCCTGGCTCCCCTTATGTTTTTTAAGCAGTGGGATCTCACTGTGTTGCCCAGGCTGGCCCTAAATTCCTGGGCTCAACAGACCCTCCTGCCTTAGCTTCCTGAGTAGCTGGGATTCCAGGTGCCTGCCAGCACAACAGGCCCTAGTGTCCCTTCTTCTAAGACCCCGTCGTTGATGCCTCCTTTTTTCTTTCATCTCAAAATGGGAATATCAAAGCGGGGCATGGTGGCACATGCCTGTAATCCCAGCACTTGCGAGGCTGAGTTAGGAGGATCAGCAGTTTGAGGCCAGCGTTAACAACTTAGCAAGACCCTGTTTCAAAATAAGAAGTAAAAATGGCTAGGTGTATTGTGACAGAAGTAGAATGCCCACCAGTTTAATCCCCAGCACCAAAAAAAGGGGGGGAATATCCAGAATTTAAATCTTCTTTTTTTTTTTGTACTAGAGGTTGAACCCAGGGGTATTCTACCTCTTAGCTTCACCACCAGTCCTATTTTATTTTGAAACAGGGTCTCACTAAGCTGTTGAGGGCCTCCCTGAGTTGCCAAGGCTGGCCTCGAACCTGCACTCCTCCTGTCTCAGCCTCCCAAGTACTGGGATTGCAGGTGTGTACCAGCGCATCTGGCTCCAGGCGTCCTCTGTGAGCAGGTCCCTGGGATGGACAAAAGATGGCCTGTCACAGCAGTCCTCTTTTCCTCGACAGATTGAAGGTGCTTTGGAATATGGAATTACAAGCGATGACATCTTCTGGCTGAAGGATTCCCCTGGGAAAACGTAAGGCCCCGAGTGTGCAGGGCGCGGCCTCTGCTCCCCAGTGCGCTCAGTGCTCCGTGGTTCTGCCCTCTCGCCAAGAGAAGGAAAGAAAGCCCATCAAGTGTGCCCTCTGCAGGGCTGTAGGTGCACTGGGTTCCCTGGTTGCTCGGAAGTTATGACACATGAAGTATCACACGAAGGGAGTCACATGAAGTCACATGAGTGTCACATGAAGGGAGTCAGCCACAGCTGGGCGCAGTGGCACACACCCGTAATCCCAGTACTCGGGAGGCTGAGACAGGAGGATCGCAGGTTCGAGGACAGCCTCAGCAAGTAGTGAGACTCTCATCAACCTAAGAAGACCCTGTTTCAAAATAAAAATAAAATAGGGCTGGGGGTGTAGCTCGGAAGTAGGATGCCCCTGGGTTCAATCCCCAGTACCACAAAAAAGAAAGAAGGAAGGAAGGAGAGAGAGAAAAAGAAAGAAAGAAAGAGAGAGAGAGAGAAAGAAAGAAAAGTGAGCCAGCCACTTATCTAGGTCACTGGTTGTCCAACAGGGTTCCACAGAGCCCTAAGGTTCCAGCAGTCTCCTTAGGGACATCAGGGAAGCCACAGTCAAATGTCCCCGCTGTCTCAGAAGCCACGGTCCAGTTGTGGGAGTGAGGCCGGCAGGTGTGAGCGACACAAATGAATAAGTGCATGTGCACGACAGCCACTGGGGTTGCAACGGGACTTCCAGCTTGCAGGGGCAGAGAGGCCACCAGGGGGCGGCAGAGGCTTGGTCGCTAGCAGAGCCGGGTTGCTTGGGGACTTCCCGTAGGAATTCTGGTGGAAATGTCCCTGCGGTGGGCGGGTGTGAGCATGTGAGCATGCATGCGCGTGTGTTTTGTGCACTCGGGGGGGCATGCATGGGAGCACGAGCACTGGGGGGAATGTGCGTGTGTGTGTCACATGCTCTGCGTCATCTTTTCACACTTGACGAGGTAGCATCTTTGGGGGTCAGGTCTTGAGTCCTTAAATGGTTGTGGTATGGTTTCATTTACCTTTCTACCACAAATGGGCATCTTTCTCATCTCTAGAAATGGTGCAGTGAAAGCCTTTGATATGCATCTGTGTATCATCACAAGTATTTCTTATATATTTTTTCCAGTTTAAACATTGTGGTTAGCTGAGTGCTGTGGTGCACACTTGTAATCCCAGTACTTGGGAGGCTGAGACAGGAGGATCGCAGGTTTGAGGCCAGCCTCAGCAACTTAGCAAGACCCTGTTTCAAAATAAAAAATTAAAAGGGCTGGGTGTGTAGCTTGGAGGTAGACTACCCAGAGGTTCAATCCCCAGTACCCCCCCCCAAAATTGTGGTAAAATACACATAATATAAAATTTACCATTTTGACTTTTTTTTTTTTGCGGTACCGGGGATTGAACCCAGGGGCATTTTACCTCCAAGCTGCACCCCCGGCCCTATTTTTTATACTTTATTTTGAAACCGTGTTTCACGAAGTTGCGGAGGGCCTCACTAAGTAGCTGAGGCTGGCCGGATCCTCCGGTCTCTGCCTCCCAAGTACTGGGATTACCAAGTGTGTGCCACCACGCCCGGCTTTTGCCTTTTTTTTTTAGTAAAGGATTGAACCCAGAGGCACTCTACCACTGAGCTACACCCTCAAGCCCTTTTTATTTTTTTATTTTATTTATTATTATTGTTAGTATTTTTTTGAGTATGTAGTACTGGGGATGGAACCTAGGGGCATTCTACCTCTGGGCTACACCCCCAGCCCTATTTTTTATTCTTTGTTTTGAAACAGAGTCTCACTAAGTTGCGGAGGGCCTCACTAATTAGCTGAGGCTGGTCTCAAACCCGGCTCCTCCTGTCTCAGCCTCCAGGTACTGGGATTACAAGCGTGCGCCACCACTCCTGGCATTCATTCTTTTATTTTGAAATAGGGTCTCACTCAGTTGCTGAGGCTGGCCACAAACCTGTGAGTCTCCCGTCTCGGCCTCCCAAGTACTGGGATTACAAGAGTGCACCACCATGTCCGGCTTTTTATTTTTTATTTTGAGACAAGGTCTCACTAAATTGTCCAGCTGGCCTCCAACTTATGATCTTCCTGCCTCAGCCTCCTGTGTCACTGGGATTCCAGGCGTGCACCACCATGCTTGGCCCATCTGGACCTCTTTTTTTTTTTTGTGATACCTGAGGCTGAACCCAAGGACATTCTGCCTCTGAGCTACACCCCGAGCCCTATTTTTTTTTTTTTAATTTGGAAACAGGGTCTCACTAAGTTGCTGAGGCTGGCCTCAAACCTGTGATCCTCCTGTCTCAGTCTCCCAAGCACTAGGATTACAGGCATGCACCACCATGCCTGGCTTGTATAAATTCCATTTTATTTATCCATTCATCTGTTGAGTTCTTGGGTTTCTTCTGCCTCTTGGCTGTTGTGAGTAATGCTAATATGAATATAGGTGTGCAAATGTCTATTTGAATCTGTGCTTTAAATTCTTTTGGTATATACCCAGGAACAGAATTGCAGGGTCATATGGTAGCCACGTTTAACTTTTTTGAGTTTTTTTTTGTGTGTGTGTGGTACTAGTGATTGAATCCAGGGGAATTCTACTGCTGAGCTATACTACCAACCTTTTTTTGTTTTTTATTTTGAGACAATGTACAGGGTTTCACTAAGTTGTCCAAGCTGGCCTGAAGCGTGCAATCCTCCCGCCTCAGCCTCCCGAGTGTGTGGGATTAGAGGCACAGCACCCCAGCCCGTTATCTGTTTTTTTTTTTTTTATCTTTGTCTGCTAGGTTAGACATGGTCTGCTTGCTAAGATGTTTTTTGTGTGTATTTATTGGCTTTCTTTGAAACTGAGAAAGCGTGCGTCTGCGAGTGTGTGCACATTTGGTGGGTCGTCTGCTTGGTCCTGGGCCTGCTTTCTGCCTGGTTGGTTTTTTCTTTTTCTTATCTTTTTCTTATCTTCCAGCTGGAAGGGATCCATGTCTTACATGGTGCAGATTTTCTCAGCTTTTCACATCTTTTAACTTGTGTGATGTACAAATGGTTTTTCCTTTTTTTTTTTAGATGTAACTTAAATCCCTTTTTACACTTAATGGCTTTTAGATTTATTACGTGTTCAGAAAGGCCTCTCCCACCTCCAAGGTTTTTTTTTTTTAAGTCTGTGTTTCCCTGTAGGGCTGACACAGTTCAGATTTTCTTGTACATTCTGGGGCTGATTTTCGCTGTGTGGCGCCCGGGTCAGCTGTCCGCATGGCCTTGGGTCCATCTGAAAGTGCCATCTCCTCTTGGGGTCTCTGGCCCTGGCCTCGGGGCTGCTCAGTTTTTAAATCTTCTTAATTTTCTTGCACATTGATTTCTCTCTGCTTTTCTTTTCTTTCTGTGTTTTCAATACTGGGATTGAACCCAGGGTTGCTCTCCACTGAGCTGTACCCCCAGCACTTTTTATTTTGAGATAGGATCTCCCTGAGTTGCCCAGGCTGACCTCGAATTTGCCTTCCTCCTGCCTCAGCCTCCTGAATCGCTGGGATTCCAGGTGTGCACCTGGCACACTGACTTTTTTTGGTGTTAATTTATTCGTGGTTTCCAGCTCTCCATAACACTTTGTGTGCTGGACCTGTCGTAAGATAGCCTTGTACAGGGCGGCCCGGGAGGTGGGGCCCTGCCCGCTCCCCCGCCAGGCGGAGGTCTCCGGGCTCACGTCGCTGCTGTGGCCTGCCACCAAAGAGCAGCATTTTCTTTTTTTCTTTTCCTTCCTTCCTTCCTTCCTTCCTTTTCCTTTTCTCTTTCCCTCTTTCTTTCTTTTTTTAAATTTTTTGGTGTGTATATGTGCGTGTGATATTCGGAAGTGAATCCAGGGGTGCTCTACCACTGACCTCCATCCCCAGCCATTTATTTATTTATTTGTATTTATTTATTTATGAGACGGGGTCTAAGTTACCCAGATTGACCTCAAACTTAGTACCCTCCTGCCTCAGCCTCCTGAATTGCTGGAATGATAGTCATGTGCCCCAGTGCCTGGCTGCTGTGTGTGTGTGTGTTACTGGGGATTGAACCCAGGGGCGTTCTACCTCTGAGTTACACCCCCAGCCCTTTTATTTTTTATTTGAAGCAGGGTCTCGCTAAGTTGCTGAGGCTGGCCTCCAACCTGTGATCCTCCTGTCTCAGCCTCCCAAGTACTTACAGGAATATGCCACCGCACCTGGTTCAAGACCAGCATTCTCTGAGTCCTGGTCATGCACGTTTCTGGGGAAGGGACCCAGGGCCGTGGGTGTACACAGCAGTGAGGCCCAGGAAGGGCCTGCTCCAGCGTGGCAGTCCCGGGCTGGGGGACTCTCCTCTGTGACCATGTACCAGGGGCAGCCGGCTCAGCTAGGAAGACCTGGCCCCAGATATTTTGGTCAGAAAAGAAACTGGAGTGTTTATTTTCTTCAGAAAAAAAACATTTAGAGGATTTTTTTTCCCTTTAAAGCTCTTTCGTTTAGAAGGAATCTAGGTATGTTATTGTTTAAGAAAAAAAGTGTTTGCAATGTATCAGTCACCCGTTTGGTTCTGAGCATGATTTATGTGAGGAAATGGTTTTTTTAAAATTAAGCTGGAGATATATCCCTGTACGATGCTTCTGTGAAACGCGGCTTTTGTCCGGCGCTGTTAATGCAAGTTGTAACAGTGTAATATGGGAGTGAGTGTTTACATGTTACATTCCTCTGCAGCAGTCAAAATAAGCCCGGAGGGTCTACAGTAGCATTGCTGTATTTTATCAGCTTGGGCTGGGGCTGAGGGGGGGCCTCCCGCTCACACTTGGAGGGGCTGTTTCTGCCAGATTTATTTGCCTTATAAATATTCCCCATGTTTATTTTAACTCGCCTTTAAAATGGAGCTGAAATTAATATGGACCCCAGGGCTGCCCCTCTGGCCCCAGAGTGCCTCCTGGAGCCGGTGGGGACTTTTTTTATGTGTGTGGTACTGGGGATTGAACCCAGGGGCACTCTACCTCTGAGCTACATCCCCAGACCTATTTATTTTATTTTATTTTTTATTTCTCAATTATTTATTTATTTATTTATTTAGTTTATTTTATTTTTGGTACTGGGTATTGAACCCGGAGGTATTCTATCTCCGAGTTAAATCCCCAGCCCAGCCCTATTTCATTTTTACTTTTTTTTTGTGTGGTACTGGGGATTGAACCCAGGGGCATTCTACCTCCGAGCTACACCCCCAGCCCTATTTTTTATTCTTTCTTTTGAAACAGGGTCTCACTAAGTTGTGGAGGGCCTCACTAAGTAGCTGAGGCTGGCCGCGAACCCGGATCCTCCAGTCTCAGCCTCGAAAGTACTGGGATCACAGGCATGCGCCACCACGCCGGGCTGATGGGGGCATTGTGACTTGATCCCCTTCAGCAGGCCAGTTGAGGATGTGGGTGTTTGGCACCTGTAGGCCTGTGCCTGCAGTGGGCGCTATGTCTACTGGTTTGCAACTCCACTGAGGCCAGGCAGCCTCTGGTCGCTGGAGGGCTCTGCAGCAGCACACGGGCTTCCTGTCCTCCCACCACTTTTTTTTTTTTCATATTGGGGATGGAACCCAGGAGTGTTCTGCCTCTGAGCTATATCCCCAGCCCTATTTTATTTTTTATTTTGAAACGAGGCCTCGCTAAGTTGCTGAGGCTGGCCTCAAATCTGCAAATGTCCTGACTCAGCCTCCCAAGTACTGGGATGACAGGTGTGCACCATTGGGCAGCTGCTGGAACTTTCTCTGGTGGGTCTGCATGGAGTATAGTGACCCATAGCTTCGGTCACCCATGGAGTGAGTTGAACCTGTGACCCTTCAGCCTGGCACGGCTGTTCCGTGCTGCCTTCACCACAGGGTACCATGTAAGGAGCCCTTTTCTTCCTAGTCTGGCTTTTGGGTCTCGAGGGGCCCATGCTGGACAGATGGCAGAGACGGGACAATCATGACTCAGCCCTGTCCATCAGAGACAAAATTAAACAGTAACCTTCACTCAATAGCTGGATGCAGCCAGGCGGGGTGGCGCACACCTGTAATCCCAGTACTTGGGAGGCTGAGACAGGAGGATCGCAGGTTTGAGGCCAGCCTCAGCAACTTTGCGAGACCCTCAGCAATTTAGTGAGACCCTATTTCAAAATAAAAAATAGAAAGGACTGGGTGTGTAGCTCAGAGGTAGAATGCCCTTGGATTCCATCCCCAGAACCCCCCCCTCCACACACATAAAACTGGGTGCTGGCAAAAATGGGGTCACCCCTGACGGCCACAGTTGGCCAAGCCTATGAAGGTGACTGCGCGTGTGTGGGGACCGGGCAAAGGGAGCAGGAGCACGGGGCTGGGCAGGGCCTTCCCTCCGTGGAGTCAGGGGCCTTCCTGGCTGCCCCAGACCCTCAGAGCTGTACCTCGGGGGAAGGGACTATCCTCCCACCTCAGGGGCCTGGGACTGTCCAGAAACAAGCCCTGGGGGACTCTGGGTTGGCACCTGCTCAGCCTCAGCCACCTGGACGTCAGCTTTGTGCCTGGACTGGGTGTCTTTTCCATTCTTCTTTCATTAATTAATTAAGTTGCTGAGGCTGGCTGTGAACCTGTGATCCTCCTCTCTTGGCCTTCCTAGTACTGGGATTACAAGCATGTGCCACCACACCCGGCTTTTTTTTTTTTTTTTGAAACAGGGCCTCACTAAGTTTCTGAGGGTCTCACCCCCAGTTTTTTATTTATTTATTTATTTTTATTCTGAAACAAGGTCTTGCTAAGTTGCTGAGATTCTCGCTAAGTTGCTGAGGCTGGACTTGAACCTGTGATCCTCCTGTCTCAGCCTCCCAAGTACTGGAATGGCAGCTGCACGCCACGGGGCCTGACTTTTGTAACTTTGGAAACATACCTCCATATAGAAATGGACATGTTACACCTACACATGTGTGTCTGCACACACATGGGTGAACATCAGCACCCCATGTCTGGTTCTTTTCTTTTCCTTCCTGGTCCTAGAGATCGGACCCAGGGGTGCTCTATCTCTTAGCTGCGTCCCCAGCCCTTTTTTCCATTTTGAGGCAGGGTTTCACTACCTGGCTCGGGTGGCCTCCTGCCTGAGCCTCCCGACTCACTGGGATCACAGGCGCGCGCCGCCACGCCCAGCTGCCCTGTCTCTTGCTTAGGCTGCGTCTCTGCTGTCCAGGTCTGCTGGAGGTCTGGGATCCTCCCTCGCCTTCCTGGTCCTCTGAGCGGGCTGTGTGACCAGCAGGACCTCCTTGTGCCCAGCACTGCAGCCAGCGTGGTTCCGCCCCAGCTGCGAGGAAGCCACGCGCCAACCGCTCCCTGCAGGCACCTCCGCGAGTGTTCCCAGGGATGTGCTGCTTTTTGAAATGGAATTATATCATTAGTACCTGCTGGGATTAACGCTGACATCGGGCTTAGCCACCCTTACATCACCTCCTCTGTTCAAAGGATGATGGGCGATCTGACGAGCCCACCCACACGGTGCCGCCCTGGCTGGGACTTCTGCTGTTTTTGTTTTTTGGTGGTAGTAGAGATTAAACCCAGGGGTGCTTTACTACTGAGCTACACCCCCAGCCCCTTTTTATATTCTGGGTTTTTTTTTATACTTTTATTGGTGCATTATTGTCTCACATCATAATAATAATTTTTTTTGTGGTATTGGGGATTGAACCCAGGGGCATTCTGCCTCCAAGCTATATCCCCAGCCCTATTTTTTTTTCTTTATTTTGAAACAGGGTCTCACTAAATAGCTGAGGCTGGCTGTGAACCTGTGATCCTCCTGTCTCAGCCTCCCAAGTACTGGGATTACAGGTGTGTTCCACTGTGCCCAATTCCCAGCTTCGATAATTTAATTTATTATTATTATTTTTTTGTGTGTGGTACCGGGGATTGAACCCAGGGGCGTTCTACCTCCGCGCTATACCCCCGGCCCTATTTTTTATAATTATTTTGAAACCGGGTCTCATGAAGTTGCGGAGGGCCTCACTAAGTAGAGAGAGAGAGAGAGAGAAACAGGGAGAGAGAGAGAAAGAGAGAGAGAGAGACAGAGAGGTGAGGCTGGCCGCGAACCCGGATCCTCCAGTCTCCGCCTCCCAAAGTACTGGGATTACAAGCGTGCGCCACCATGACCGGCTATTACTACTACTACTATTATTATTATTATTATTATTATTATATCATTTGGTACTGAGGATTAAACCTGGGGGCATTCTACCTCCAAGGTACATCCTCAGCCCTTTTTATTTTATTTGTTTATTTATTTGTGGTACTGGGGATTGATCCCAGAGGCGTTCTACCTCTAAGATATACCCCCAGCCCTATTTTATATTTTATTTTGAAACAGGGTCTTGCTAAATTGCTAAGGCTGGCCTCGAACCTGCAATCCTCCTGTCTTAACCTCCCAAGTACTGAGAGTACAGGCATGCACCACCACACCTGGCCCTTTTTATTTTTATTTTGAAACAGGGTCTCGCTAAGTTGCTGAGGCTGGCCTCGAACCTATGATCCTCCTTCTCAGCCCCTCAAATACTGGGTTTACAGGTGTAATCCAATGCGCCTGGCCTCTCAGGTTCTAAACCTGTTCTCAAGCATGTGCGTGCACGGGTGTGACGCATGTACATGTGTGTGCATTGTAAGTGTGTGTGCAGGGGCAGGTGTGGCTGGGTGTGCTGTGTGTGTACACATCAGTGAGTGTGCAAGGGTGTGATGCATGTGTGTGTGCATTGTAAATATGTGTGCAGGGGCAGGTGTGGCTGTGCATGTGTGTACACATCAGTGAGCATGCATGTGTGTGTTCACGTGTGAGGGTGTGATGTGTGTGCACGTGAGTATGCATTTGTGCATGCACCGGTGTGTCGGTGTGTGCGTGCCCACATGTGTGGAATGTGGCGTTGACCACAGGGGAGGATCTAACCTCCTAGAGCACACATTTTCAGTGGGTCCCGGCGTCCTGTGTGGCTCCTTCCCCGGTGCCCTCTGTCCTTGCTCCGGGGAGCTGGCTCTCCCAGCTCTGGGTCCAGGCGTGGTGGATGGGATGGGCAGGCAGTGGCCTTGCGGTCTGGCCTTCTGTGGTCGGAACCTCCCCCCAGTGTCCTGCAAAGCCCAGGAGGCCGGGCCGCAGGCAGGACTCCTCTCAGGGCTCCCGAGGGAGGGGCGGTTCTCAAGGCCGCTGGCGCTTGCCATGGGCAGGTGCTGCTTGTCAGTGGCCGCACACCCGTCACCACCAGGCAATTTGCCGGTTCAATAGCACTGTTTGCCGTGTTCTGTCGCACAGCCGCGGCCTCGGGAAGTGGGCTTTGTACCTGGGCACGGCCTGTTTGAACAGTCGGCCTTGGCGTGCCTCTGTCCCGCCATGGGGGTGACAGCTCCTGGGCCCGCGGGCACTCATTTGACATGCGCTCTCTGTCCATTTCCCTCACAGGTTGGTGGTCGGGGCCAGCTGTATCCTTTGCCGGTGTGCAGTGGCTGTCTTGGGCGGGGACTTGTCCCTGTAGTCCCTCCGGGTGGCTGTCCCTCCCGTGGGCACTTTGCCACTCTGACTTGCTGGGTCTTTGGGAGCCCTGTGCCTGGGGGACGATTTCCTGACTGTGTGGCTGACTTTGTGGCTGGGACTTCCCAGGGGCTCTTCCTGAGCCGTGCACGGGGACTGCCTAGCCAGCTGGCTGCAGCCGGGAGGCGCAGCGGTCTTCCCTTGAGAGCAGCCACACTCGGCCTTCCCTTCGGAAGGAGCCATCTAAGCAGAGGGTCAAGAGAGGAGCCCCCGGGGGGCCCAGGGTCAGGGTGGAGGATGTCTGAAGGAAGATAAAAGAAAGCTCCGGAGCCCCGGGTGAGCGCAGGTCGAAGGCCACAGCTTTGTGCTTCCACTGTGAGACACCTCCCTGAGCCTGGCCAGCAGCTCCCTCCCACCCCCTGGACCCCAGCAGGATGCAGGCCCAGCCCTGGAGGTTAACCCGCAGCACCGGGGCACAGGCTGGCTGGGCACCATGGCACACACCTACAATCCTAGTACTTGGGAGGCTGAGATGGGAGGAGCGCAGGTTCCATGCCAGTGTTCAGTAAATTTAGCAAGACTGTTTCAGAATAAAAAAATAAAGCTGGGTGTGGTGGCTCACACCTGTTATCCCAGTACTTAGGAGGCTGAGACAGGAAGATCACAGGTTTGCGGCCAGCCTCAGCAACTTAGTAAGGCCCTCTGCAACTTAGTGAGACCCTGTTTCAAAATAAAAACTAAAATAGGACTGGGGGTGTAGCTCAGAGGTAGAATGCCCCTGGGTTCAATCCCCAGTGCCAAAATAAATAAATAAAAATAAGTAAAAAATAAAATAGGACTGGCCAGGCATGATGGTACACACCTGTAATCCCAGTACTCAGGAGGCTGAGGATTGCATGTTAGAGACCAGCCTCAGCAATTTAGCAAGACCCTCAGCAACTTACTAAGACCCTGTTTCAAAATAAAAAAAAGGGCTGGTGGTATGGCTCAGTGGTAGAGGGACCGTAGGTTCTACCCCTAGTACCGTAAAAATTAATTAATTAGTTAATTTAATTAAATAGGCCTGGGGGTGCAGCTCAGTGGTACAGGGCCCCTGGGTTTCACTCCCAGTATTGCAAAAATAAATAGGGCTGGGAATGCCCTGGCTTCATTCCCCAACAAAACACACACACACACACACACACACACACACACACACACACACACACGGGCTTGAAGCTGGGGCAGGCAGTTCCCTTGAGACCTGGGGGGGGTCTGTGCAGCTGGTGACTGTGGTGCTGCCCCCTCTGGGCGGGCAGTGGGTGGATGTGGCTACTGGGCAGGGCCTTGGGAGTCTCCCCCCTTTGTTCTGAAGTCTGGTCTGAGTGTTCCTTAGCCCGGCACTCACAGACGTAGCCCTGGAGTGTGCTGGCTTCCTCACAGGGATCGGACTGGACACAACCGTCATGATGCGCAGCATCCCCCTCCGGGGCTTTGACCAGGTATGCAAGCCACTCCGGCCCCTGCCCTGCGCCCTGCACCCTGCTCCCCACCCGGCCCCAGCAGGTGCAGTGTGGGCTAGAATGAGGTCTGAGTCTTTAGAAACAGGTCCTGAAGCCGGGCACGGTGGTGCATACCTGTAATCCCAATACTCGGGAGGCTGAGACAGGTGGATTGAGTGTTTGAGGCCAGCCTGAGCAACTTAGCAAGACCTTGTCTCAAAATAAAAAATAAAAATGAGCTGGGGAAGCCAGGCGTGGTGAGACATGCCTGTAATCCCAGTACTTGGGAGGCTGAGACAGGAGGATCAAAGGTTCAAGGCCAGCCTCTGCAACTTAGCAAGACCTTGTCTCAAAATGAAAAATAAAAATGGGCTGGGAAAGCCAGGCATGGTGGGCCACACCTGTCATCCCAGTACTTGGGAAACTGAGTCAGGAGGATCTCAGGTTCAAGGCCAGCCTTAGCAATTTAGCTAATTAAAAAACAAAAAAGGGCTCGTGGTGTAGCTTGAAGGTAGAATGCTCCTGAGTTCAGTCCCCAGTACCCCCCCACACACACATCTAAGTCTGGGGTTGTCATTGTCAAGATGTCAGACACTCCATGTCCCCCACCAAGGAAGACCCGTCAAAGTCTGCACAGCCCTGGGCTGGGTCAGAAATTGGACCTCAGCTCACCCAGGCCTGGCAAAGTCGCCTGAAGGCACCACCCAATGCTGCAGACTCTGCAGCCCACAGACACGGCTCTCCATCCTGTGCCACTGCATGGGGCTGTGTGGGGAAGCTGACCCAGGAGGCTGTGTGTGAAGATGAGGCCCAGAGGCAGAGAGGCCTGCAGGGATGGGGGCTGTGTAACCCCAGCTGGAGCCCCAGGAGGACAAGCCGTCCCAGTAGAGAGGCCAAGAGGCCGTGGAGCTGCTGTGCACTGAGAAGGCCCAGCAGGCACCAGAGGGTTGGAGTAAGGGCAGGCAGCCTGCCTCAGCCTGTGACAACCAGGCACGTCCCTGGCACACAGGGCTCCTCACACATGAGTCTAGGCCTGTGACAACCAGGCACATCCTGGCACACAGGGCTCCTCACGCGTGAGTGTGGGCCTGTGACAACCAGGCACATCCTGGCACACAGGGCTCCTCACACATGAGTCCAGGCCTGTGACAACCAGGCACATCCCTGGCACACAAGGCTCCTCATGCCTGAGTCCAGGTGAGCTGGCACTGGGGATTGAACCCAGAGGTATTCTACTTCTAAGTTACACCTGCAGCCCTACTTTATTTCTTGTTTTGTTTTGTTTTTTGCGGTACCGGGGATTGAACCCAGGGGCATTCTACCTCTGCGCTACACCCCCGGCCCTATTTTTTATACTTTATTTTGAAACCGGGTCTCACGAAGTTGCGGAGGGCCTCACTAAGTAGAGAGAGACAGAGAGAGAGAGAGAGAGAGAGAGCTGAGGCTGGCCGCGAACCTGGATCCTCTGGTCTCCGCCTCCCAAAGTACTGGGATTA
>PVJS01053016.1:0-13424 GCA_004027185.1 Glis glis | reverse complement strand
CACCACCACCATCACCATCACCATCATCAGTATCTCATCACAACCACCATCACCATCATAAGTATCTCATCACCACCACCATCACCACTGCCACTATCATCATCACCATCATCAGTATCTCATCACCACCACCATCACCATCACCATCATCAGTATCTCATCACAACCACCATCACCATCATAAGTATCTCATCACCACCACCATCACCACTGCCACTATCATCATCACCATCATCAGTATCTCACCACTACCATCACCAACCACCATCATCACCATCACGATCATCAGTATCTCATCACCACCATCACCACCATCATCACTACTGTCAATATCACCATCACCATCACCACTACTGCTACCATCATCACTACCATCACCATTGCCATCACCACTGTCACTACCACCATGACCACCATCAACACTACCATCACTACCACCACCACCCTTATCACCACAATTGCCACTGTTATTACCATCATCACCAGCACCATCATCACCACCACCACCATCACCACCACCATCACTACTGTCGCTACCACCATCACCACTATCACCAGCACCACCACTATACCCATCATCACTACCATCACCATCACTATCACCACTGTCACTAACAGCATCACCACCACCACCACTACCATCATCACCACCACCACCATCATCACTACCACCAGCACCACCACTACTACTACCATCATCACTACCACCACCATCACTACCGTCATCACTACCATCACCACAGTCACTACCACCATAACTACCACCACCACTACCATCATCACTACCATCACCATGATTACCACCACCATTACCACCACTTCCATCATCATTACCACCACCATCATCACCACCATCATTACCACTGTCTCTATCAGCATTACCACCATTACCATCACCACTACCATCATTACTACCACCATCATCACTACCATCACCATTGCCATCACCACTGTCACTACCACCATCACCACCACCATGATCACCATCAACACTACCATCATCACTACCACCACCACCCTCATTACCACAATTGCCACTGTCACTACCACCATCACCACCACCATCACTGCCACCACCACCACCATCATCACCACTATCACCATCACCAGTACCATCATCACCTGCACCATCACCACCACCATCACTACCGCTACCACCATCATTACCACTACCATCACCACCACCACCATCAATCATGAGCACTATCATCACAATCACTACCAGCGTCAACACCACCACCACCACCACTGTCACCATCATCACCATCACCACCACTACCAGCACCATCATCTGCAAATAGTGATAACTTTATTGCTTGATTTTCTATGAGTGCCCTTTATTTCTTATTTTTTCCCAGTTTCACTGGATAGAACCTCCAGTACAATGTAGAGTGACAAGAGTGGTTATACTTGTCTTGTTTCTGATCTTAGGGGAAAACATCTAGTCTTTCACCACTAGGTATGATGTTAGCTGTGGGTTTTTGTAGATTCCTGTATTAGGTTGAAAGAGTTCTTTTCTATTGCTAGTCTATCAAGTGTTTTATCATGAAAGGAAGTTGGATTTTTGTCAAATGCTTTTTCTTCTACATGATTATCTGTTGAGATGATCTATTGAGATGATCATGTAGGCATTTTTAATTCTACTGATGTGCTGTATTATTTTAATTTTTTTGCAGGTGTTAAACCAAACTTGAATTCCTGGGATAAAAAGTCACTTGGTTATAGGGCATAATTCCTTGTATATGTTCCTGGATTCAGATTGCTTATATTTTGCATCTATTTTTTGTAAGATATTGGTCTGCAGTTTTCTTATAATGTTTTGTCTAGTTTTGGTTTCAGATATTCGCCTTGTGGAATGAGTCATTTAATGTTCTCTCTACCATATTTCGGAAAAATTGGTGAAGAACTGATATTTATTCTTCTCTAAATATTTGGTAAAGAAAATCACCTGAGAGTTCATCTCAGTCTGGGCTTTCTTTGTGGGTAGTTTTTTGGTTATCAATTCAATCTTTCTACCTGTATAGCTTTATTTAACAAACTATTTCTTCTGAAGTCAGTTTTGGTAGTTTGTGTCTTTCTAAGCATTTGTCCCTTGCAGCTGACCCATTCATCACAAAGAATTTTCTAATTTCCATTTTAAGAAGAATGTATTTCCTGCTGGTTTTGGTGGAATATTTTATAGATCTATCTCGGGTCTAGTTCTTTTATAGTGTGGTTCAAGTTTTCTATTTCTATGTTGACTTTATGCCTAATTGTTATGCTAATTATTCAAAGAGGAATATTAAAGTATCCAGTATTTTTGCTGATTTATTTCTCCTTTTATCTTTTCCAATTTTTGCTTCATATATTTTAATATTCTATTATGACATGTCCATATGTTTATAATTGTTATATCTTCCTGAGGGACTGAACTTTTTATCACTTAAAAATGTCCTTTTTAATATCTAGTAACTTTTCAAAAATTCAAACCTTGTCTGATACTATTATAACCACTCCATCTTTCTCGTCGTTGCTATTTACATAATATATCTTTTCCGTCCTTTCCCTTTCAATCTATTTGCATCTTTGAATCTGAAATGTGCCTCCTATAGACATCATATAGTTCTTTTCCAATCTGACAGTCTCTGCCTGTTGGTTGGATTGTTTAGTCCATTCATATTTAATGTTATTATTGATATAACAGGATTTACATCTGCCATTTTTACATAAATGTTAGTAAATCAATAAATTATTATAATTACTTTATATAATTTTCTGGCTTTTAGATAAGATGAGAAAAGACACAAAAAGCAAGTATATATTTGTGCTTATTATTTTCTGTATTTATCATTTCTGGTTCTCTTTGTTCCTATGGATTCAAATTACTATCTGTGGTAATTTCTGTAACCTACTACAACTTAGTTGCCACTCACCTGCTTTGTACAGTTATTGGCATCTATATATGTTATATCCACAACATGTTTTCTATATATTGTTTTATACAATTGCTTTTGAAATAAGAGAATAAAGGTAAAGAAATAGGTGTTTATATATTATTTATTTTTATTATTTTATTTTTTGCTGGGGATTGAACCCAGGGCTTTAGAAATGCTAGCCAAACATTCTACCACCAAGCTATACCACCAGGCTTATTGTCTTTAATAATTACATAATTACTCTTACTAGCGCTATTCTTCTTTTTTTTAATGTTTGGGGTCACTTACTTTTAGTTTGAAGAACTTCCTGTAGTATTTGTTATGGGGTAGTATTTGTCTTATGAACAAATTTTCTCAGTTTTTGTTTATATGGAAAACCAAAACTTTATTTTATTACACCTTCAATTTTGGAAGATAGCGTTGCTGGATTTGGAGTTCTTATTCTCTTCTTTGAGCACTTTGAATTTGTTATCCTGCTCCTTCTGCCTTCCATGGCTTCTGAGGGAAATTCAACTCTTAGTTTTATTTTGGTTCCCATGTAAGTAATGGGTCATTTTTCTCTTCCTGCTTTTACTATTTTCTCCTTTGGATTTTAGTATTTTTACTGTTGGGCATCTGTGGTTCTCTCTGTGTTTATCCTACTCAGAGTTTTTTGAGCTTCCTGAATGTGCAGATTAATATTTTTTCAACAAATTTAGGTATATTTCAGCCATTATTTCTTTAAACATTTTTCATCTCTTTCTCTCTTTCCTCTTCTGCATATATTAGTCTGCTTAATGGGTTCGACATTTCTCTGGAGTTCTATTCATTTTTCTTCTTTCCTTTTTCTTTTCATTCTTCATATTGTGCACCCTCTATCAATCTATCATCCAGTTCACTAATTCTTCCTTTTTCCAGTTCAAATTTATTGTTGAGCCCCTCTAGTGTATCTTTAGTGTCACTTATTCGACTATTCCACTCCAGGATTTCTTTTGACTCCTTTTTGTAGTTTCTACCTATTAACACTACCTATTTGATGTGATATTAGTACCATACTTTCTTCCATCATGGTTTACTTTCATTCTCTGAACATATTCATCATGGCCTCGAGGTTGTATTTATCATGAATGTTAGTATTTGCATGTTGAATTCAATATCCGGTTGCTCTCTGAGTTTCTGTTGCCTACTGTATTTTTGGCATACAGGCTCTGTTTTCTGTTTCTTTGCATGTCTCATATGTTTTTGTGGGAAGCTACCATGCCCAGCATTATTGTTTAAAAACAGCATTTTAGCTACCTGAAATCCTAAGGGCATGTGGGAAATAAATAAACATTTATCATTAAAATCTACTAAAGTGCCGCGCATGGTGGCACACGCTTGTAATCCCAGTACTTTGGGAGGTGGAGACCGGAGGATCCGGTTCGCGGCCAGCCTCAGCTCCCTCTCTCTCTCTCTCTCTCTCTCCTCTCTCCCTCCCTCCCTCTTTCCCCCCCTCTCTCTTTCTCTCTCTCTCTCTCTCCCCCTGTCTCTCTCTCTCTACCTAGTAAAGCCCTCCGCAACTTCGTGAGACCTGGTTTCAAAATAAAGTATAAAAAAATAGGGCCGGGGGTGTAGCGCGGAGATAGACCGCCCCTGGGTTCAATCCCCGGTACTGCAAAAAAAAAAAAAAATCTACTAAAGTTTGGTAAGAATAGTAAGAATAGTGAGTATGATATTCAACAACCTGCTCCCACCTTTCCCCCTGGAAACTCAAGGAGACTCCACTGCAGAGGGGCATATGAGGAGATGGTGCACCCTCCGCCTCGGAGGGCAGCCTTCCCAGGAAGGGGCAGAGCAGCATTTCTCATCCCATGCCCAGCTGCCTGTCACTAAGGCTGAGGTCCTAGTGAGCACAGCCACGAGGTGGGGTCCTCTTCTTTTGCCCACTCCCACGCCACAGAAGGAGGCCCTGCCCTGGGGAGGCACTGCTGAGAATACAGGGGCTCTCATGCTGGGTGGGGTGGGCTGAGGCTGCTCCCCCCAATAGCAAGTGTTCAGCTCCTATAGAAAGGGGACCACTGAGAAGCACATCCTGATTCCCAGAGCTTCACAGACACAGCTCTGGGGATTTGCCTGGGGGGAGAAGCAGGCCATAAACAGATCATTCCTCATGAAGTGACGGAAGGGGCTCCCTTCATTCTCAGCAGACTGTGGGAAGTTTAAGCCTAAGGACACTCTCAGACAGTAGAGGCTGCTATGGAGGGCAGCTGGAGGTATATCAGAGGATTCATGAGAGATGGAGGCTAACCTGTAGGCCAGCTAAGTTACTGGACAGAACAGGGAAGAGATAGCAAGGAGGAGTCTTTCTGGAGTTAGAACACAGTTCAAGCACTGCTCTCAGAAATGATCTGTTCAAAGGAGCCCCAGGGTGCTGCACCAGAGCATTGTAGGAAGCAATAGGTCCCTCAGCCCACAGTGACTGGTCTTACATCTGAATGTGGGCAGGAGAAGGAGAGCCAGGGATGGCCCTGCAACCCGCTCTCATCCCAGCTTGCCTGTGGGAGGCTCAGAGCTGCACACTGTGGAGAGAAAGCAGGTTCATGACCAGCCTCAGCTACTTAGTGAGGCCCTCTTCAACTTAGTGAATCCCTGTTTCAAAATAAAGAATTAAAAATAGGACTGGGGGTGTAACTGAGAGGTAGAATGCCCCTGGGCTCAATCCCCAGTATCGCAAAAAGAAAAGGACTTCCTCATGTGGTTTCAGCAGAAATGGAACTCTTAAATTTTTCTTGGTTTTTCTTGTAATTAGCAATCGATATCTATACTTGGAATATATGAAATTGTATACTAGGAACTATAGGTATAAAATTTTATAAACAGAAATTCATATTCTAGATGACATTTTAGCCACTTTACTATGGCAAAGGTTGAAAATTGTTTATCAATGTGCTGTATTCTGTTCCTTAGTAACAGATTCCAAATTTCTTGCAATTATAATTCATCTAAATAAAAAAAAAACCTAGATGTTCTAGCTTCTCTTTCAGCTAGGTGACCTGGGCACGCGACGAAGTTCTGACGCAGGAGGTGTAAGTGGGAGGCGTTGAGTTCTCTTCTTGTTTCTGGATGAAGTTTCTCCTCAGTGTAACAGTATTCAGCAGTACCTCAATCCTGGCTTCTCTGCATGGGAAGCATTCACACAAAACAAGCACAAATGGGGGTTACAAGAGGTTTATTTAGGAAGGTCATGATAAAAGGAGAGGGAGAGGGGAGTTATGTTCCAGGGAAAAGTCTCTGGAATGGACTACTTTCTGGAGTCAGAAATGGTGTGGAATTTCCACGTGTCGAGTCTTCTATTTCCTATGGACACCTGCTCCCTCGTGCATATTTCATCTGGGGTGGTGGATTGCCTTTTGCCTATTGCACCTTAGTGGCTCTGCGTTGTCTCTGCTCCTTCCCACAGGGAGGGGGTCTAGCCTTTCGATATCTCCACTCAAGTCCTCCCCAACCTACCCTATCTACTTATGTCTAACTAGCTACCTGACATTCTGAGAAAGTTCCTTAAGTGCGGGGTAAGCAACTGGATGAAGCGTCTTTGCTCTTTCTGTCCTCTCTGTATAGTTTACTCTGAATGTGGGAATAACGGCAAGCATGCCAGCAGTCGCTTTTGTCTAGCAGGTGTCGTGGGAAGAGCAGCTGCCTGCGAGAATGGTGGAATGGGAAGGTGAAAGATCTGGGCTCCTGATAATGACTCTGAAGCCTCCAGCCTAGCTCTAGGTCCAAATACGTAGGCAAAGAATGAACTTTCACCTTATTTAAACCACACCCATTTCTAATTTCTCTTAGGTAGGTGAAAGATATTCTTATCTGAGATGTCGTCTGTTCCACATTTTGAACTATTAGGTTCTATTTACATGCTCCGTGTATATAATGTGTATATGTCGTGAATGTCATCTTGTATTTGTTTTTACTTGGTCTGAAAATTACAACTTTTAGTATGCTTTTCTTCTCATAGAGCATAAAATGCACCCAGAAATGGTAGAAAATTAGTGAGCAATCTATACATAAGTAACCACCTTGCTTCAATCTGTCTCTTCAACCTCAATTACATTTACCCATGGAGTTGTTCTTTAATTATTAAGTGGGAAATAAATTCTAGACAGAAAAATGTGATCACCAGCTTTCCCCCGAAAAGTTCATTGAAGAAGTCACATCTGAGACCCTCCAGTAAAATTAACAAGGATATGAAACTCCATCAACATCTTTCATAGTTGATTTCGATCATGATGTGGTAATAAAAGTCGTCAACATTTATTGAGAGCTGACTATGTATATGAAGCATTGCTCCAAGGGCTTTCCATGAAATCCGCACAACAGATGTGCAGAGTCTGTGCTGTTACTACCCTCGTGGTGTAGGTGAGGAAGGCGAAGCCCGGAAGGCTCAGTAGGCTGCTGAAGATCACACAGAGGGAAAGGGTAAGACTCGGATCCAAGTCCAAGTGATCTGCTCAGAGTCCCTGTTCTGATCAGTTGTTCTATACCACATCTTCTAGACAAGACCTTCTTTCAGTCTTGGAGCTCTTCTTGCTGAAAAGACATTCTTTGTTTCTTTTTAACACTTATTAATAAAACAATTTAAAGTTATGACTACCCAGAATGCTTTCATATGTTTAAATTGTAGCTATATATTCAGATAGCCCAACTTAACTTTTTGTTTGCCTGGATAAAACCGTCACAAAAGATGGTGGGTGCAGAAGGGATCAAGGCGTTTTAGTGAGACTCAACAAACATGTCCGCCATTTTCAGCATAACCAGCAACTTGGTGATGTGTTTCATTATTTGTGTGTTGTGAGGTGTATTGAATAAAAGCTGTTACTACTAAAAAGGGCCACAGCTTTTGGTTGACCTCTTTCATATTAATTATCATAGATGCAGTATTGGCCCATTATAACCACATTGTTCATCTGTATTCCTATAAACTTACATGAGTTTGGAGTTGGGCGTGGTAGTGCACGCTTGTAATCCCAGTACTTGGGAGGCTGAGACCTCAGGATTGCAGGTTCGCAGCTAGCCTCAGCTACTTAAGGCCCTCTGCAACTTAGTGAGACCCTGTTTCAAAAAATGAAGACTAAAAAATAGGGCTGGGGGTATAGCTCAGAGGTAGAATGCCCCTGGGTTCAATCCCCATTACTGCAAAAAAAAAAAAACACAAAAACTTACATGAGTTTGGAAGGACTCTGCAGAGTTCTAATCCCCCAGAAGCATACTCAGCCCACACCCCTTGGCATCTGTTTTGCACACTTGAACACATTAGGGAAAAGAGGCTGCAGATCCTTGGTCCAATCAACCAACCGTAGCCTGTCTACCTTACAGGGTTGTTAGCTGAACATGAGATATGATAGTCAATTTAATATTTGGGGGACTTCTTGGGCCCAATTTGGTGTTGGTTAATGGTGGGAATCACCTCGCAGATACTTTAAGCGAGTCTTTAAAGTCGCTGCCTTTCCTCGTCTGGGCTTGGATATTGGATTGACTACTAGGTAGGCATGCTAAGTGTGGTTGTCCTACAAGGCACAGTGGGTAGGCTGGCTTTCCTAACACACCTGCTCCATAGCTGAGTCAGTGTTTCACATACGAAAACAAACTCAGGAGCTGCAATAGAAGCAGTTCCTTCGGCTGCTCGTCAGAAAGTACTGGAACCTGTGAAACGGGGTGCAGGATGGGAAGTGTTGTGAGAATGTGAGCCATTACGTAAGGTGAGCAATGGGGAATGCGCAGCACTCACCTGCAGGAGCCCGTGCCCCCGACTCCATCGCAGCTTGCCGTCTGAGCTGTGGCGGTGGTGAGGGAAATCACCAGGTGCTTGAAGACACCTTGTACCAGGCACTGACTCACGATTCCGGGCTGGGAGGAGATGTCATTAATGACCCTTTTTATTCATGCACAAGTTCCCAAAGAGGAGCGTAAAGTTCCATTAGTAATAATTGAAAAGTCTCTCTTCGGAATTATGTCAAAACCTAAAGATGATGCTTCTGCCAAAACATTTTGGTGACAGGCGTGTGAAGCGTTTGACAGAGGTGTCGCTGCGGGTTGAGGGGGCTGCTGGAGGAGATCTCGGAGGATCTGGAGAGGCAGGCTAGAGCGAGACTGAGCGTCAGGGTGGCATCCCCGCAGCGCCGGTCTTTGGGGGTCTCACACTCCTAGCTTTCAAGAAGCCAAACTTTTCATGTGCTGCGGCTTTTACCATGTTGGTAGAAGCATAAAACGAAGGTGCGTTGGAGGGGAAGGCCTCACGGCACTTTTGATATTTATTCTTCCTGTGTAACAGGCAGCTGGATGACCACAAGGGAGACAGAATAATAACAGTGTGGAACAGAGACCAAGTTTCAGGGTGACAAAAAGCCTGTTCTACTCGACCTCAACTGTCCCATCGCCCTACTATGTGGCTTTGAGGCCTCCACCCCAGGCCCCATTGACACTTCGTCCTGATGCCTATTCCGTAGGCCCGAGTGCTCCTGGGGCAGAGGCTGTCCTGGAAGTCCTGCCCATTTAAGGAAAAAACAAATAAAACTCAGCCCTGCAGGCTCCACTATTCCGTTCTCCATATAAATTCCACTCCTGGCACACATTTTACTTTCTTGCGCTTTGCACGTGCCTGTGTCTTGCTAGTAGGCCGCAAATCGCTCGTGCCATGGAGTTCCATTGCACAGAATCAAAACCTGCCGTGTCTCCAGTCACCTGCAGCCTCGCCTTGGCTGCCTCCCAAGGTCAAGCGAGGCGCCACAGTTAAGTTTTGAACCTCTGTCTGAGGCTCAATGTCTATTTTTCCTTTACGTAGCAAATATTGATTATGTGCTGGGCACTGAGTTACTCTCTCTATATGTACTGGGGATGGAACCCAGGGGCATTCTACCTCCAGGATACACCCCAGCTCCCACTTTTTAAATTTTTTTTTTTTATTTTGAAGACGGCTCTCACTAAGTAGCTGAGGCTGGCCATGAACCCACGATCCTCCTGTCTCAGCCTCCCGAGTACTGGGATTACAGATGTGCGCCACCACGCCTGGCTTACTAGATATTTTTATAAGGTTTATTTCCTTTGATCCTTACAACATAAAATAGCTAACCATTATGATTCCAATTTTAAATGAGAAAACCTAATTTGGTGAGGTGAAGCAGTCTGCAGGCAGTCTCATTTTCTTTGTGCTCCTCCAAGTGTGTTGCGGGAGTTTGGGCCACATCAGGGCACTTTGCTCTTCTAGTCCTAAACAACCTTGCCTGCACACACCCAGGTACTTTCCCTTTATCGAAGGGTCAGTCATGGCTCCTTCACCTTCATGCACAGCTGCCTCTGCTCCGGCATCTGCCCTCTGGCCGTGCCCCCCGGGCCTCACAGAGGCAGGTGCCCGCGGGGATTCCTCCTCGGCCTGGAGCACCACCTGTCTTTTCAATCCCCAGCCCCGGCCGCGGTCACTCCTGGCGCCTGTGTTACTGATTCTCACGTCTGCAGCCCAGCACCGTCTCTGGGGGCTTTCCTCTGCTCACTCCTGCTGCATTCACTCTGTCTCTTGGTGACTCCATTTTCCTCCAATCTGAGCTGCTTCGGTCCTTCACTTCCCTTCAGAGCTGCATGAGATTGTATACTCACCTTTACCAGCACTATCAGGGGCCTTGCTTCTCTCTCTCCAGCACCTCCACCGAGTGGAATCACTCTCAGCCAGCCATTGCGATTATTGGCTTTCTCTGCTCCTGTTCTTCAGGTATCAGGGCTCGTCAAGAGAACCATACACTTCTAAATTACGGCTTCTATAAATTAACTGTTCATTTCTCCAGCGAACACTAACTGAACACCTATTACATGCAAATTACTGCTTCTATTGTTGGGAGCCTTGTTAGTCATCAGCTGTGAGGTCACCTCGGTCTGGCTTGGGAGGGGCATAAACTCCCCACTCAAGTGGAGATTTCTGCATGCAGACAAATCTCCAAGGACCATGAGACTGATAAGCAAAGCCCCTGACAGCTTCCTTGTTGACCCTTTCCTTCCCTGATTCATCTGTGACCACCTTGATATTTTTCCCTGACTCATCCCATGATTGTTTTGCTGTCTCCTATGATTAATAATTTCTTACAATATTTTGGTTATAACCCTTAATAAAGTAAGACACTGGTGGAAGGAAGGTAGGAGAGACAGATATCTCTCTCCTCCCCAGCCCCCTCAGCTGTCTTGTCATTTTGACTCCATTGTCCTTCATGCGAAAGACTTCTCATCAATCAATCAACATCAACACCATCTGCTACATTCTATAGCTTAGCTGTTCATTTGTTTAGCAAACTTTAACTGAACACCTACTACATGCTAGGTGCTGTATTGAGTGTGCAAGCACATATGAAGTGGACTTCCAAGTTCTGTGATTGGCATGAGTTACAGAAAGGAGGAAGGAGGAGTCCTAGTGAGCGCGGGGTGATGGTCGACAGTTTTGTTCTGGGGCACGGAGCTTCCCTTAGTACAGCAGATGAGCTGGACGGGGCGGCAGCCTTGTGCAATGGAAAGCGCACACACTCAAGCAGACAGACAGCATGTGAACCAGGGAGACGGTCGAGGTTGGGGGCAGATGGGAGGCTGCGGGAACTGGCAGTAATGAGGACTTGACCCCTTTCAAGTGACAAGAACACTCGAGAAGAAAGAAGTATCTCTTCCCACCGGACACTTTAAGTGAATGGCATACCAAAGGTAAGAAACTTTTTTTGACTGTTAGGAATGCTGTATTTACAAGACGGCACGTTTTCCAGATGAAAAGCAGAATGTATTCTTTAAAAATGTCCAGGACAACAGCTCAGAAAAATCAGAGTCCACTGAGAAAACACCAAGTCTGTGTTTTTCAGAGAGTGAAATAATCTACCATCCTAAGGTAGACGAGTCGTCCGGAGCTATGATGTAATTATTGCCGCCTCGGCTCCAGCCACAAGCAACCTTCCCTTCGTGCACCTCGCGGAGGTGAGGAGGGCCACAGCAGGGCTCTCTGGCCAGCCTGGATGTGCCTGCTGGTGGCGGGAGCACCTCTCTTCCAAAGGGACTGCGTCCAGTCCTGTGTCCTGTGGTGAGCTCCGGGCGGTCTCTGTGGGCGCCAGCTTTCCTGGACTGGCCGGAGAGCACAGTCAGAGGGCAGCGGGCACTCCCATACTGCCCCTTCCTTCCTCTTCACACCCAAGTGCTTTATGCCATCCAGAAAAATGCCCGGCAGGAGGGCTATGCCAGTGAGCAGAAGACAGCACGTTCACGCTGTTCCAGGAACTGTGTTTTGGGGGGAAAGCACGGAGATGATTTGTGTGTGTGAGTGTGTGCGTAAATGCCAGAGATCATAGCAGCTTGGCGTGTTCTGACATGAAATATCTGGGTTATAGACCCCTCAGATCATCCCCTTCCTTAAATCTCAACTAAGACTTCCTTCCTCCTTCCTTTTTGCTTCCTTTATCTATCCATCTGATTCTGATAAAATAAAATTATTACAGCCCTTGATTGTTGACTTTGGACCAGAAATTTTTGGCAGAAAGGTTTTTAAGCAGGCTACAATTGATCAATCAAACACACCAAAAAACCAGACATAGACATAGAGACATTGCAGGGTAAGGAAAAAACCTTCAAAAATATACTTAGCAATCCCAAAGAAACAAGAGGGAACACTGAGTCCCCGGAACAAAGCCCGTGATGTGACTGTCAAGGAATGCCCAATTTAAAGAGCTTCAGAAAACAGAAACAAAAATTTTAATATTATAGTTGGATGGATGAAAATTTTGGGGCGATCTGCTAGAATGTAGAACAAGTTGAAGTGAAGGAAAACCAGAGAGAAAAAAAGGTAAGAAAGTTGGAGGATTGTTCCAATGACTGGGAATGGTCTTTCTAGAAAGTAGAGGAAAAATGGAGGGCTGGGGTTGCCAAGGAAATAGCACAAGAAAACTTCCAAAAGCTGAAGGATCCATGCTTCTAAGCCGAAAAGTGAAGTGTTCATCACGGTGTAAAAAATGAAACATGAGCTTTCAAAGCAGAAAATCTCAAAACTACAGAAGTAGAGATTCTAAAGTGGGGAGATTGAGACACACAGAGAGTTGGGGGGTCCTGGTGACATAAAGGGGATAAAGAAGGAACTCACTGAATGACGTGGAATGTCTCCAGGTCAGCATTAGGTGCTGGAGGACCCTGGGGCATGCTGATGAGGCATGCTGATGAATCGATTTCCTAGTTAGAATCACATGCCAGCTACACCATGGTGGTTAAAGGCATGCCTCGACTTGACTGAGTCCTGGGTGGCCAATATGTGGTCAAGCCTTACTTCCGGGTTGTCTGTGAAGGTGACTGTGGATGCGACTGGCATTTCAGTCAGCCGACTGAGTGAAGCAGGTTCTCTGCCCAGTGTGGGGAAGCGCCATCCAGCCTATTGTCTCCTTAGTAGAATAAAAGGGTGGAGAGACAGAATTTGCTCTCTCCGCCTAACCGCTTGAGCTGGGACATCAGTCTCTGTCCTCTAGCTGGGACGTCCATCACTGGCTCCCTGGTTCT
>PVJS01053015.1:0-13424 GCA_004027185.1 Glis glis | reverse complement strand
GGATCCTCCGGTCTCTGCCTCCCAAAGTACTGGGATTACAAGCGTGCGCCACCACGCCCGGCCAGTAGTTTCTATATATTTAGTGTAATTATTTCTTAAATACACAATTAAATATGATTAAATATGTATTTATTGGCCAGGACTAGACACTATTTGTCATTCAAGTATTCATAGATAACAGAAGAAATAATGCCTGTGAGCTATTATCATTTAATGTTATAAAAAGGAAAACTAAAATTATTAATTAGTATTTTATTATGACTATTATGAAAAATGAGTATTTATATAAGTAAGGGGTGATTCCATTTTGGATAAAATAATATTTTAACAATTAAGCTACTAGTATATTATTTGAAAGAATATTTAACAGTAATGTTAATTAAATAGAGTGAGATAAAATTGTTTCCTGTATGATTCAAAATAATGTATTCCTAAAACTCAGACATAAATATCAAAGACTTAGTGTGGCTGTTTCTGGTTGGTAAAATATTTGATGACTTTTGTTATTGTTCCTGAGAATTACAGTTTGTTTCAAATGTGAATATATTAATGATATAATCAGAAACAGTCTGAAATTTTAATACTTTTATTGGTGCATTGTAATTATATATCATACTGAGGAATCAAGTGATAGGAATAGACATGCACACAACATTTGGAGCATTTTGCTTCAGATCCCACCCTCCTCCCTACCCTTCCTGCACACGTCTTTGAGATTGGAATTGGTAATTTAATATACATACATAGTATGTCACTATCACTATGAGCTACATTATGATTTGAGATTATAATGCATTAATAATAATACCTTCTTTATATCTCTATTCCTCCTCCTCCCTCCTCTAAAACCCTCCACTCCATCGGAGTCTTTGCTCCTCCATCTGAGGTTATTCTTGCTTCCCGATGTCTATCTAGTTTCCACATATGAGAGAAAATATACAACAATTCTCTTTTTGAGACTGGCTAATCTTGCTTAGCATAATATTTTCAAGTTCCATCTATTTTCCTGCAAATTTCATAATTTTGTTCTTTCTGACTGAGTAAAATTCTATTGTGTATATATACCACAATTTTGTGATCCATTTATCTGTTGATAGACACCTAGACTGGTTCCATAATTTGGCTATTGTGAATTATATTGCTATAAACATGGAGATGCAAGTATCACTATAATGTTCTGACTTCAATTCCTTTGGAAAGATGCCCAGGAGAGGTATCACTGGGTTATGTAATGGTGTTCCAAATCTACTGAGAAAACTTCACATTCTCCATAGCAGCTGTAGTAAGTTTATAGTCTCACTAACAATGTATGAGAGTTCCTATTTCCCCACGTTCTCTCCAGCATTTATTATTGTTTGTGTTCTTAATGATTGTCATTTTAACTGCAATTAGATGGAATCTCAGAGTAATTTTGGTTTGCATTCCCCTGATTATTAATGATGTTGAACTTTTTTCATATATTTATTGGCTATTTGTATTTTTCTTTTGAGAGGTGTCTATTCACTTCAATTGCCCATTTTTTATTATGTTATTTGTTTAGTGTTAAATATTTTAATTTCTTTGTGTATTCTAGATATTAGTCCTCTATCATAGGAGTAGCTGGCAAAGATCTTCTCCCATTCTCTAGGTTCTCTCTTTAGACTCTTGATGGTTTCCGTTACTGCACAGAAGCTTTTAAATTTAGTGACATTTCATTTATTAATTCTTGTTTTAATTTCCTGAGCTTTTGGGGTCTTATTGATGAAGTTTCTACCAGCGCCTATATGTTGCAGTGTTTATCCTATGCCCTCTTCTAGTAATTGCAAAGTTTCTGATCTAATTTCTAGGTCTTTGTTCCATCTCGAGTTGACACTTCTGCAGGGTGAGAGGTTGGGGTTTAATTCCATTCTTATACAAATGGATAACCAGTTTTCCTAACACTATTTGTTGGAAAGGCTGTCTTTTCTCCAATGTATGCTTTGGCACCTTTATCAAAAATCAACTGGCTATAAATACGAAGATTTGTTTCCGAGTCTTCAGTTCCTTTGGTCTATGTGTCTGTTTTTGTGCCAGTATCATGCTGTTTTTATTACTATCTCTCTGTAGTATAACCAGGTATTGTGATGCCTCTAGCTTGGTTCTTATTTTTCAATTACTGAGAATTGCTTTGGCTATTCTGTGTCTTTTGACTTTCCATATGAATTTTTGATAAGCATTCATCTTACTTGACAAATAGTAGAAGCTAAATATTTTCCCTGTTTATATGTAGTAATAGAAGATAAAGCATTAGTTTGGATTGGATTTTCGGGAGTCCCAGTGCTAAGTAAGCTAGGCAGTCTGAGCTTTTAAAATGTTGAAAGTTCCTAACCAGTGGATTGGTATAATTCAAGTTAATATTTGAAATGAAGTGGCAGCATGAAAATGAGAGGAAGGAAGCAAAGTATTGCATGCGTGTCAATTTTGTCTCCTAATGGTTCTGGTTAACAAAAACCATCTTGTCTATTATTTCAAGAATAACTTTATGTCTCTCCCACTGTGTACCATCTTTACTCACATAATACCAAAATAATGGTCATTAATATTCACATGATAAAATATGTTCTGCAGCATTTCAATAATGGCGTCAATAGCAGATTACATTTAAATATGCAAATCATTTCTCTTTCTTTGAACTCATCCAAAGAGCAAATACCTTTACTACAAGAAGATGTTGCTATGAAATAAGACAAAGGAATGATGATCCCTGAGTCTAAGTAGGTACTATCACCTCCATTGTTACAGATGAATAAACCAAAAAGAAAATGTGTTGATTATTACACTCAGATTTCTAAAATAAAATAATACACATGGGACTTGGGTTTGCATAGCTCTGATTCCAGTGTGCTGCAGTTTATTACACATAGGTAAACAGAATGTTAATATTGAAGATGTGATATTTAGGTTGAAACCTAAAAGTGATTGATACACCCAGAATAAAAAAGAATATTTCTCATAGAGCATATGGGCCATTCACCAAGATTTAAGACAGAAAAGACATAAGGTCTTTCCAACTATCAAATACATACCCAATATGCCCAAAAACATAAAAGGAAAGAGATATATGAATATGAACTTTCCTTATTTCTCTTTCTAATAAATGTTTATATTAATGCATTCAGTATTTTTATCAATGGATTTGCATATGACACACTTTTCCTTCTTCTAGGAGAATACTGGATTGACCCTAACCAGGGTTGTTCAGGAGATTCCTTCAAAGTTTATTGTAATTTCACATCTGGTGGGGAGACTTGCATTTATCCAGACAAAAAATCTGAGGGAGTAAGTACCGATCTGCTTTGGTGGTGAATGTTGACAGTTCCTGCCATGTTTTTGCAATATTGAACTAAAGAGGAAAATTATACTGTCATATTTTCATTTATATGCTTTTCTTACAGGGTAATTAGAACATTCATTTGCATAAACATGAATAAGGCCCCAAAGTGATGCATGGAGTTAACAAATTCTTTTCCTTTATTTTTCACCCAGATGTATTCTTTAGGCACCTGCTTGTTCTCTAAAATTCTATGGTTTTCAGTGAAACAACACAGCTGACTCTCATATATTAGTGCATATATAGTATTCTTCTACACAATTATCACATGGTAGAACTCGCAGCTGCATTATTATGCTCAAAATGCAAAATTTTATACAGAGTTTGGCTTTTATATAAAATAAGAATATTCTCTGTACTTACATATGTTTTAAATATTTAGTCTCCTCAAACAAATTCCTTGATTTTCACATGACAGTATCAATGTATTTGAATTCTAGCTTTAAAGCTACATAGACATCATGGAAAGATTTTCCACTAACATTTTATTTTATTTATTTATTTATTTATTTATTCACTTATTTATTTATTTATTTATTTATCTTTGGTACTGGGATTGAACCCAGGGGCATTCTACCTCCAGGCTACACCCCCAGCCCTATTTTTTATTCTTTCTTTTGAAACAGGGGCTCACTAAGTAGCTGAGACTAGCTGCAAACCTGTGATCCTCCTGTCTCAGCCTCCCATTTTATAAGTAGAACATTTTGTGTTATTTTATTCATATAATAAATCTCAGTTTTTAAAAATAAGTAGTGTGACTACAGAAGCAAAGAAACCCCTTAAGGCAAAGCAAGTAACTTTATGGGTGAAATCGTTTTAGGAGAAACGTTAAGTTTGTGATATAAGAGTGGGTAGTAGGGGCAGGGAACAAATCAACTTCCACCTCCCAACCTCAATTGGCCCATGAAAAAGCATAAAAAAGCTCCTGTAGCCCCAAGGAAATGTAGGACAGTGGAGCATGACTCCCTTTGCACCAATTATCCACATTCCATATGGTGAGAGCTTATAAACTCTTATAGTTTGCTAATCTTTACAAATAAAAACAATAAATGCATATCTATAAAATATTATAAATATTCCCCCCTAGCAGGAATGATTAATATTACTTCCTGGCAGTGATTTTCCCGGGGCATCCCACTCTTAGTTGCTGGCTAAATACTTTCCTAACTTGCCTCCCTTGGCGACTGAATGCTGATGTTACTTGCTTTGCTGGTTAATGCAGATGGGTATTTTGAGGGTTTTCTTTGTGAAGGGTTTCCTGAGAGCTCTATTGATGTCTGCCATTGCCTTTCTTATGCCTTTACCATTACCCCCTTTTTTTTTAACCAATAAAGAGATCAGGAAGAAAATGACTCCATTTTTATTACATGAAATTCATAGTATCTATCTCAGATTTTGCTCTTCATCTCACTTTGTAAAATACAGAATAGATATGATTTCTAAAGCTCATTAGCTTTTTAATCTTACTGAAATTTATTATTTATATACATAAATAATACTGTTTATAATGTTCACTTACTTTCTAATTTTCCTTTTCCTGTTTAACAGGTAAGAATTTCATCATGGCCAAAGGAGAAACCAGGAAGTTGGTTTAGTGAGTTTAAGAGAGGAAAACTGGTATGTTATTACTGCAACATGAAATAGTTTAATCTCAAACTCCATAAATGAAACTTAAATTACATAGCTCCATACCCTGACTGTGAAAGTCTAAATTATACCAAGCAAAATCACATGTGTTCTCTTGTTTGTTCAACAAAAAAGCCAGTTAATCTTTACATTGCACTGAGATTCCCCAGTTTTCATCTAGCATCTCTCAGACCACTGTGATATCTTTTTTTTTTATTTGGGGTACCGGGGATTGAACCCAGGGGCGTTCTACCTCCGCACTACACCCCCGGCCCTATTTTTTATACTTTATTTTGAAACCAGGTCTCACGAAGTTGCGGAGGGCCTCACTAAGTAGAGAGAGAGAGAGAGAGAGAGAGAGAGCTGAGGCTGGCCGCGAACCCGGATCCTCCGGTCTCCGCCTCCCAAAGTACTGGGATTACAAGCGTGTGCCACCATGCCCGGCTTAGACCACTGTGATATCTTAAAGCAGTTTAAAATTTTGCATCAAAATAAATAGAATTATACTAACTTTACTGCAAAAGTATAATCTGATAAAGAATACAGTTCACTAAATACCCGAAATAGTCAACATAAAATGGAGTTTGCTAAAAATGTCAGGGATAAAGAATGTAGTATTGATTTAATATATCTGAGTCCTATTTCATTTTCTCTCTGCTTGAAACCTAATTTATTCATTGTCCTTTATTTCAATAAGAAATTTTGAAATGTGCAATAGTTTTTTTCCTATGATTACCTTTAGGAATATAGTGAACTGAGCAACCTTTTATTTGTATTATAAATCAAATTTACTTAAATATTTCCATGCCAGTTCATCTTAAAAATTTTCTAAAGATATTTTAAGATTAAGATGACAAAACTAAATTCATATTAAAAGCTGTTTTAAAATGTGTGTGTTAGAATTAATGTAATTAGGATTTGACCAAATTTGTTTCCCATTTATCTAGATAATTATTTGATTATGTAATGTTTTTATGCTGTTTTTATTTTAAATGCATAGAAAGATAATAGTTTTGACAGTCTATTTTTCATAGAAATAGATTTATTTACTTTAAATTTACAAAACTCTCTACATATGAAAAATAAGGCTGAGTATCTAAACTATATTGTTCCCTTAATGTTATTTTTAAAAACTTTTATTTTCCACACCACTGGTTATAATTTATTTAGTTATTATTCCTCTATAAACTTGTACATATTAATTAATAACTTATAAGTGAAGTTCTCCACTTAAAATTCTTTAGTTCAATCTTCAAGCTATATACTAGATATTCAGGTTACATTCTTATCTGTGAGTTGAACAAAGAGAATAACCAGATAGAATTCTGTGTGTATGTTGGTTTTGTTTTGTGCAGTTTGTTTTCTTTAGAGTGAATTTCTCAAATAGATTTTTTTCTAACCTAACAAGGATCTTCATTATCTGATGTGTTAATCGGTAAGAAATAAGGAAAAACAATGATAAGGAGGAAAGTCACAGATAATTAATTGCCTTTACACTGACTTAGTCTATAAGACTGAAAGGATTTTTAATTGTTTTTTAATTTAGGTTTATATGTTTCACCTGAGCTCAGATACATCCATTATACTCAATGAAACAATTTATGAAGATGACATGAGACAGATCCTAATAATTTATATCCAAGACCATTTTCCTACTATACATATAAAATAAGTATTGACCCAATAAATATTCACTCATATCATCTTGGGTGCCAAGCTGGGTACTGGCGATGAAATGTTGAATACACACATTATCTAAGAATGGGCAGAGACATGGCTGTGCCGAAAAGTAGAAGACCAAAAACACCTTTGAAGACTATGTTCCCCAAATAAAAAGTACAGGAATGTGATTAAACATTTTGATAAATACATGATGAAATTTTTTAGAGGAACAGGCATAATCGAACTACATAAAATAACTTATCCTTTGCATTGTACTGAGATTCCTTGGTTTTCATTGTTTCACTATTTTATAACATTTTTTAAAGAGATGCACAAGCCGGGCGTGGTGGCGCACGCTTGTAATCCCAGTACTTGGGAAGCGGAGACCGGAGGATCTGGGTTCGTGGCCAGCCTCAGCTACTTAGGCCCTCCACAACTTCGTGAGACCTGGTTTTAAAATAAAGTATAAAAAATAGGGCTGGGGGTGTAGTTCGGAGGTAGAACGCCCCTGGGTTCAATCCCCGGTACCGCATAAAAAAAAAAAAGAGATGCACAAATATAATGAAATATTTTTTGGAAGCAGACATACTTTTTTTTCTTGTTTATTGATTAGGAAACAATAGCATAGAGATAAAGTGATCTTGTCAAAGATAAGCAGTGGTTACAGGAACAGAGGTGGAGATCAACCCTGAGTTCATTAAATCCTGTCTCTGGGTCTCCCAACCCTCATTTCACAAATTGGGTTAAAATAGGTCTGTCAATTCATCTACATGCTTCTAGGATCACAGTTCACTGTAAACAGCTATTTATTCTTTATAGCATAAAAGAAGAAAAAAGTCTTCATGTGCCTTTTTTATTTTTTATTCCCAGCTCTCATATTTAGATGTTGAAGGCAATTCCATTAATATGGTGCAAATGACATTCCTGAAACTCCTCACGGCCTCTGCTCGCCAAAATTTCACCTACCACTGCCATCAGTCATCAGCCTGGTACGATGTGTCATCAGGAAGCTATGACAAAGCCCTCCGGTTTCTGGGATCAAATGATGAGGAGATGTCCCATGATAACAACCCTTATATCAAAGCACTGTACGATGGCTGTGCGGTGAGTACCATCTCTGCTTGTCTTCTCTCAGAGAACAGATGCAGCTGGGACAGCCTCAGTTTGGTCCTGAGTCAGAGTTTTCTCATGAAATGGATGTCAGTTATCATTAAGATTTGATGCTGAACACTGACATACTAAGATGGGGTATATTGGAAACCACTAATGTTCACACACACACACGTGCACGTATGAAGACACTGAAATATACACACAGACACATTTTGAAGCCATAACAGATCATGTGTTATTATTTCTCACATTTGAATAGTATTACAACTACTTAATTTTTTACACTTTTATTGGAGCAATGTAATTATACGTTATAGTGAAATTCAAAGTGGTACAAATATACATGCACACGTCATTTGGTATATTTCCCCTGGTGTCCCACCCTGCTCTTCCTTCCTCCCTCCCCATACATGCTAATGAGATTGGCAGAGATGCCTTCATTATGGGCATAACCTTATTTGAAGTGTTCCCTTCCTCAATCCTCACTTTTTCTACTCCCTTTCTCTGTCTCTCCCCCATTCCCTTCCACTATTCTGGTTTCTCTCTTCATTTGAGTGAAGTCCCTTTTGTTTCCTATCTTCGTTTGAGCTTCCACATAAGACCCTTGACTTTTTGAGACTGATTTCAGCATAATATTATATAGTTCCATCCATTTTCCTGCAAATGACATAATTTTATTCTTCTTTATGACTGAGTAAAATTCCATTGTGTGTATATATACCACATTTCAACTAGTTAATTTTAAATGAAAAAAATCATTTACTTCCTTATAAAAGTCATTTATTTCCTTAATCCATGGTTTAAAATTAGATTAAGGAATCACCATTATGCTACTGATACCAGAGATAATTTTTACACTGTAGCTTGTTCATAAGGAGCATACCAATTGGTACTATGTTGCACCAACCTGGGAGCTACAATTATTTTTATTATCTTTATCCTCTGGGACTGTTTTTCACATACATGGGAATTCTACATAACAACTATTGCTTTAAGTCATAGGTAAAATAAGTGAGTGCACGCTTTCAACAAAAGTAGTAGTGTATCAGTTGAACAAAGAGAAAATAAAACAAATTAGTGAAGTAAAAGTTGAGCAAAGTATTCTAAGTAGTAGTGTATTCTCACACATTTATAAAAAATTATACATAGTAGCAGAAATGTTTTGAAATTTGATCTGCATTATAATTCCTATACTGTATTTCAATTTTCCACTATATACTTTAATTATAACTATAATGGTAAAAATGTATTATTTATATGATGGGATCTAACACCAACATCAATTTTCCTATTAAATTATATTTATCAGCTCAGATTATTTTTAGATGTGCAATATGTTGCAGTATCGTAGTTGAGTGATTGCAGCTAAATATTAAGTATAATTGTCAACACTGAAAATTTATAATTCTATGAGACATCAATAATGACAAGATGAGTTATTATATAATTACTGGCAAATTTGATTTTTTACTTTCTCGTTTCTCATCTTCTTAACCTCACTCAGAAGCTCAAGAAAAAATAACATGTGTTTTAACAATATTAAATGATTGTGTAATTTTTAATTTCTGCTTAACTTTACAGTCCAGAAAAGGTTATGAAAAGACTGTGATTGAAATCAATACACCGAAAATTGATCAAGTACCTATCATTGATGTAATGATCAGTGACTTTGGTGATCAGAATCAGAAGTTTGGATTTGAAGTTGGTCCAGTTTGTTTTCTTGGCTAAGATTAGGACAAAAAACTTATGAAATCAACAGAAAATACACCTTGGTGCCACCACCCCATTTCATGCCACATGCAAGTTTTGAATAAGAATGGTACATACTACAACTTGCTATGGATACATGTACCATTTAGGAAATACTGATGCCCTTGAGGGGGCACAATCACATGAAAAAAGCTTTGAAAATCATAAAGATATAAGGTAGTGTGGCTGAGGTGGAAACAAGGCTGATTCTTGATTCTCGACCCTCATCTCTCCTTTTCCTACTTGGATTTCTTTGGTGCTGTAGAAAAAAAGAGAGAAAAATAAATATTCATAAAAATTATGGTGCTCATTCCCGTCCTTCAAGGATATGCTAAAACAGTGTGTTTACTAAATTGTAATTATTTTATGTACAGTTCTATACTGTTATCTATGTGTCCATTTCCAAAACTTGCACGTGTCTTTCAAAATCCCATCTGACTTTAATTTTACAACAATTGCAGAACCATGATGGCAATAAATATATGTATTACAAAAAAATAAAGTTGTAATTTCTCATGACTCTAATTCCCTTTCTTTGATTAATAATAAAATACCTTTGTATATATTGATGTTGAAGAGTTCAATTATTTGATGTCGCTAACAAATTCTCAGAGGGCAAAATCTGGAAGACTTTTGGGAGCACACTCCAATCAACTCTCTGCTGACAGTAACTATACTGAATTTCAGCCCAAAATACCATGCATTTTGATGCTTTACTCAATGCAATACCTCAAACTCCAGGATTTCACAGGATACTTGTATATATGGAAAACAAGCAAGTTTATATTTTTGGACAGGGAAATATATATGGGAAACTATTTTAATAAATTGATGTCTCCATCAAACGAACAATTATATGTACAATTTTCTCTATTTTCATCTCATTGTTTTGAGTGTGCTTCAGTAATGCAGGTTAATATTGAAGATGGAAACTAAGTAATTATTTATGAATTTGTGCAATGTTAGATTTTAATCAATTAGCTTCTTGAATTTGATTTCATTTGCATAATAATCTCAAATGATATTTTACCTGCCCCAAAAAAACTACTTCTTAACTTTCGAGATAAATTCATTCATCATTTGACCCACCTAATAGCTAAATAGCATATGGGTGGAATGTTTTAAAAGTCACATTTAATCCAGGCAATCGAAAGTTTATTTCCCACTAAGGTATTTTCTTTCAGGTAGCTTGAAATAGCAGTAAAATTTAAAAATTACAAACTGAACTTTGTATCTATTTTAAGTAATATATGTAAGAATTGAAAATAAATGTTTTATTATTTCTTATATGAAGTGTAAAATTAATTGCTGCCAGATTCCACTGGAACATTTTCAATTGATAATTTATCATAGAAGATCATACCTGTAATATTGAAATTAAAACATGAACAATTGTCATTCAGAATTTATTTTTGAAATCAAGTTTGTAAATGTCCTTTCAAGAAGGGAGTTATGAATCGTATAAATAAACTCAAGTCTTGTCTACCTGGATTGGTCATTCTCTTTCTTAAATAGGTTCCAAATTATTCTCATTTTCAGAACAGACTTTTTATCCTCTTTCTTGACCATCCAGATTAGAATACTTTTGCACCTTTGAATAAACATTTTAACCTCAGAGAACAAGCCATTTAAATTCCCCACACATGCAAAAAACTAAACACTACATGGTAATACTTCATTTCCAAAATATAGATTATACTTAAAATTTCACAAGGTTTTTCTTTGTATAATTAAATATTTTACAAAGTCTCAAACATGTCTTCACCATTTCAGGACTAAAAATATTTCCCAAATTTTTTATTTGAAATGCAGTCTCTAAGTCATACATAAGAATATGTTTGTTTATCCAGAAGAATTTTCTACAGTTAGTGAATGTAGAGCAATAAGAGAATATTTTGCATGTTAGTTTGTATCAGGGATGCAATGTTATCTATTTTTAAAAATAGCCGTAAATTGGGCACAGAGCAGAGTGAATCAGCAGATTACTGAATGTCCTCTGCTTTTCTATTCTTTTCATTACGGATATGGTTTTCCACATAACATCAGATATTTTTTATGTTCCTTATGATTGATTTAATCTGGACTAAAGAAAGCTCAGTTGAATAGAAAAGAACATTAGATGACATTTTAGTACAGGTACAGCATATATAAGCTATTCATGTAAAAAAAAGAATAATATTGACCTTGCAGGCAAGAATGTGCCATGGACCGATGCACATAAAATTTGGTATAAATCTCTTTACATAAAAATTACAGTACAGACATAACTATTTTGAATGAGACAAGTTATTACAACAAACTATTTTCAGAGGACCCATAACACAAATATTAGAAAATCTGGGAAAAATGGCATTATTAACTTTCTGATACAGTTCTGTGGTAATTGTATCCTATAATTATTGGATGCAATCTCTTTGAGTGCCTCTTTGAGTTTCTCCTCTCATAGGTGAATTTTAAAATTTCTGATAGAGTAAGTTTATTTAACACAATAGGTCAAAAATGTTTTATATTATAAACCACTTAGAAATGTTTGTTTCACATCTTGCTATTGGTAAGTATTTAAAAATTTATAAAAAGCTCTATTATATTTATTTCATATGTGTACTATAAAATTTTTGAAAATTTTCCAGGCTAGCTTCTGATTCTGTACATTTTAAACATTGTTTCTCCTCTACTGCCAATCAATTTTATGTTCTGGGTACCATGACATGGTACATGTGCATGCCATGACACAAACTCTGTCATCATACCTTTGGGTCATCATACATATTTTCTGATAAGATTATTCTAGAAAACTTTTCCTGCACTGGGGTCGTTGGCATTAATTACACATAAAATTAACTGCAAGGTATATAAGCACACCCCACCACGTAAATATGCAAACCCCAAATAAATGAACCCCTAATTGAATTTCCTGCTCAATGGATCCTTCCACACCATCCAATACAAGGAATAATGGTAAAGGGAAGCTTGAGTGTAAAGGCAAAGTTCTTAACTGATCAAATTTTACCAACTATACGACCATGTGAATAGATATGTAGGAGACCTTTAAGGGTCTTAAACAGAGCTCACACAAGAGAATTTTGTCCTGAAGAGTAAGTTTTGTTAGTTTCATATTAGTCTGTTGCATGTTGGGTAATTACAAATTATATGAATTAATTAAGGGCTAGTTCATATTAGAGCTAAATAAATAGCAGCTGCTGCTCCAAATTTCCTACTGCTACTATTATCACCGTGTGTAAGTTCCTTTCTAGCTAGGTAACAATACATGTGGTACCCACCCCATATAAATTTTATAAAAATTTAATTTTTATTAAGTAAAGCCTTATACAAATGGCAGGATCACAGAGGCACAAATTATCAGACACTCATATACAAGCTTTACAAATACTGCACAAGTGATATGAAAAAACACTTTAATATCCAAGAAATCTAAATTCATGAGACAGAGCTTCTCAAGTCGTGTGTGTGTGTGTGTGTGTGTGTGTGTGTGTGTGTGTGTATCAGAATGTGTTTTTCTCTCCAGAAAGATGAGTTTAATAGGTTTGGGGAATCTCTGTACTCTTACACTCTGCCTGTCCCATCTCTCTTTGTTCTAATTTCAGTAATCAGTACCTAGCAACCTCAGTAGGATTCTCATTTGTTTTTTCATCTAGAAAAACCATCAGTCAACATTTTTAAGGAGATTGATCAGGTTGAAAAGAGTGGAAGAAAAGAGTTACAGATTTACTGTTACCTCTTCCCTTCAAAAATCACAAACTAGCCGGGCGTGGTGGCGCACACTTGTAATCCCAATACTTTGGGAGGCGGAGACCGGAGGATCTGGGTTCGCGGCCAGCCTCAGCTCTCTCTCTGTCTTTCTCTCTCTCCCTCCCTTTCTCTCTCTCTCTCTCTCTCTCTCTCTCTCTCTCTCTACTTAGTGAGG
>PVJS01053014.1:0-13425 GCA_004027185.1 Glis glis | reverse complement strand
GGGGTGTTTTTTTTTTTTTTTTTTTTTTTTTTTTGCGGTACTGGGGATTGAACCCAGGGGCGTTCTTCCTCTGCGCTACACCCCCGGCCCTATTTTTCATACTTTATTTTGAAACCGGGTCTCATGAAGTTGCGGAGGGCCTCACTAAGTAGCTGAGGCTGGCCGCGAACCCAGATCCTCCGGTCTCCGCCTCCCAACTACTGGGATTACAAGTGTGCGCCACCACACCTGGCTCAGGATTTCTTTTTAAGTGGATTTATGGTTGACATATAGAAAAGCTTCTGATTTTTTAAGATTGATTTTTGTATCCAGATATTTTGCTGAATTTGTTTATCAGTTCTATAAGTCTCTTGGTTGATTTTGTTGGGTCTTCTAAGTATAATATCATGTCATCTGCAAATAGAGATAGTTTCAGTTCTTCTTTTCCTATTTGCACTCCTTTGATTTCCTTCTCTTGCCTTATTGCTCGGGCTAGAGTCTCTAGTACTATATTGAAAAGGAGTGGTGACAGTGGACATACTTGTCTTGTTCCTGTTTTTAAGGGGAACTTTCAAAGTTTTTCCCCATTCAATATTATGTTGGCTGTGGGCCTATTGTATATTGCCTCTTTGATGTTGAGTATGTTCCTCCTATTCCAGTTCTCTGCAGTGTTTTTTTTTTATCATGAATGGGTGTTGGATTTCATCAAATGCTTTTTCAGCGTCTATTGAAATCATCACGTGATTTTTGTCTTTAGTTTTCTTTATATGGTGGATTACATGGATTGTTTTTCGTATGTGGAACCAGCCTTGCATCCCTGGGATAAACCCGACTTGGTCATGGGGTATGATTTTCTTGATGTGATTTTGAATGTGTGTTGCTAGTATTTTGTTTAGAAATTTTGTGTCTAAGTTCATCAATGATATAGGCCTGTAGTTTTATTTTCTTGAGCTGTATTTATTTGGTTTTGGTATTAATGTGATGTTGGCTTCATAGAAAGTCTATTTCATGGAATAGATTGAGGAGTATTGGGATTAGTTCTTATTATTAGTTTTATAAAATTCACCTGGGAAGCCATCTGGACCTGGGCTTTACTTTGATGGTAGGCTTTTTATTGCTGCTTCGATTTCTTTGATTGCTATTGGTCGATTTAAAGTTTCTATATCTTCTTGATTCAACTTAGGAAAGTTGTATGTGTCTAGAAATTTGTCAAGTTCTTCTAGGTTTTTCATTTTGTTGGAGTATAGTTTATCAAAGTAGTTTCTGATAATCCTCTGGATTTCTGTGCTGTCAGTGGTAATATTACCTTTTTCCTCTCTTATTTTAGTAATTTGGGTTGATTCTTTCTTTTGGTTAGGTGGGCTAGTGCCTTATCTATCCTGTTTATTTTTTCAAGGAACCAGATTTCGGTTTTGTTGATTTTTTGTATTGTTTTTTATTCTCTACTTCATTGATTTCTTTTCCGATTTTAATAATTTCCTGTCTTCTACTGGCTTTGGGGTTAGACTGTTCCTGTTTTTCAAGGGCATTGAGGTATGTCATTAGGTTATTTAGTTGGTGATTTTCTGTTTTTATTATGTGAGCACTCAGTGCTATGAATTTTCCTCTTAATACTGCCTTCAGAGTGTCCCAGAGATTTTGATATGTTATGTCTCTGTTTCATTCGTTTCTAGGAATTTCTTCACTAATTTCTTATGTGACCCATTCCTCATTCAGCAGTGTGGTGTTCAGTGTCCACATGTTTATGAGATTTCTCTGGGTCTTCTTATAGTTGATATCTGGTTTCATTCCATTATGGTCTGAAAAGACACAGGGGATTATATCCCTTTTTTGAACTTTCTAGTACTCACTCTGTGGCCTAGGATATAGTCTATTTTAGAGAAGGTTCCATGAGCAGCTGAAAAAAATGTGAATTCACTGTAGTTGGGTGGAATATTCTGTATATGTCTAGTAGGTCCATTTGGTTTATGGTGTTCTTTAGGTCTACGGCATCTTACTGACCTTTTGTCTTGAAGATTGATCTAGTGGTGTGATGGGGGTGTTGAATTCTCCCAATTTTATTGTATTGAAATCTATGTGTGAATTAATGTCATGAAAAGTTTTATTTATGAAAGTGGTTGCACCTATGTTTGGGGTATACATTTTGACTATCGTTATATCCTCTTCTGGATTGTTCCTTTTATCAGTAAGAAATGACCTGCTTTGTCTTTTCTGATAAGTTTAGATTTGAAGTCTAATCTGGCTGATATAATAGTTGCTACTCCTGCTTGCTTTTGAGTTCCATTAGCTTGGATTACCTTGCTCCATCCTTTCACCTTTAGTTTGTGAGTATCTTTACTTATAAGGTGTGTTTCTTACAGGAAGCATACAGATGGATTATGATTTTTATCCATTTTGCCACCTATGTCTTTTTTTTTTTGCGGTACCAGGGATTGAACCCAGGGGCGTTCTACCTCCGCGCTACACCCCCGGCCCTATTTTTTTATACTTTATTTTGAAACCGGGTCTCACGAAGTTGTGGAGGGCCTCACTAAGGAGAGAGAGAGAGAGAGAGAGAGAGAGGGAGGAGAGAGAGGAGAGAGAGAGAGTGCGCGCGGGCGCGCTGAGGCTGGCCGCAAACCCGGATCCTCCGGTCTCCGCCTCCCAAAGTACTGGGATTACAAGCGTGTGCCACCACGCCCAGCCACCTATGTCTTTTGATTGGGGAGTTGAGGCCATTTATACTGAGCATGATTATTGAGAGATGAGTTTTTATTCCTAACATTTTGAGTTTTAATTTCTGTTTGAGGTAGTGTTTGTTCTTCTTTGCCTAGTTGTTTGTTTGATGGAAATCATTGTTTCTCTGGTTCTGGTGTTTCTTTATTATTTCTTCTTTGTAATTAATCTCTTTGAGCATTTTCTCTAGTGCTGATTTGGAAGACATAAAGTCTTTCAGCTTCTGTTTTTTGTGGAAGGTTTTTATTTCCACATCAAATTTGGTAGATATCTTTGCTGGGTAGATAAATCTTGGGCTGGTAGTTGTTTTCTTTCAGAGTTTGGAATATGTTGCTTCAGGCCCTCCTGGGTTTCATGACTTGCTTTGAAAAGTCTGGAGTGATTCTTATATGTTTGCCTCTGAATGTCACTTGGTCTTTTCCTCTCATTGCCTTTAAGATTTTCTCCTTTGCCTCTGCATTAGTCAATTTGATTATTATGTGGCTTGATGAACCTTTTCTCTGATCTTGTCTATTGGGGGTTCTATATGTTTCCTGTACCTGTTTGTTGACCTCTTTTTCTGTGTTTGGAAAATGTTCTAATATTACTTCTCTGAAAAAATTATTGATTCCTTTGGTTTCAGCTTCTATTCTCTTCTTTGCCTATTATTCCTAGGTTTGCTCTTTTAAGATTGGCTGAGATCTCTTCAATGTTCAATTCATGCTGTCGAATTGTTTTTTTCTAAATTATATACTATGCGTTCATTTTTGGAGAGGTCATCTTCTAAGAGTGAGATTCTGTTTTCCATGTGGTCCAGTCTATTTTTGATGGTCTGTATTGATGCCTTCATTTCAATTATTGCATCCTTCACTTCCTTCAGAGCTTCTTTTTGATTCCTGTTCAGGTTGTCAGATTCTTTCTTTATTTGACCTGTCAATTCTTGCAGGCCATCTCTGAATTCTTTTCAGAAATCCTGTATCATTTCTACTATTAAAGTTCTGAATTGTCCCTCTGACAATCTTTGCACTTCTGTGTTGGCAGGTTCTGTTGTTGTGGAGTTGTGGGAGCTCATTGTGTCTTTGCTTTACTTCCTTCTCATGATTTCAAGGTTCTTAAGTTTATATCTTTGTTGCTTTTGGTAGCTCTCTCACTCTGTAGCTATGTCTAATCTCTCTCCCTTTATTGTATCTTATTCTGGAAGTAGATATTTGCTTCTAGGTGAGCCTTAAAGGTGAATAGCCTTTACTGAATGATTATTCTCAGCTCTTTGTTGTGTGCTTACTACCTTTTAAAACCACCTTTTAAATATATGTCTGGTTTCCCCCCACTGTTGTTCTGCCTGTATATCATCAGTACTGGGTTGCAGTTACTCTAGGGTCCCTTCTGCCTGCTGCACTGGTGATGTTGATGGGTTCCAGGTGTTAAGGTCCAGGGACCTGTTGCCTCCATAATAAGGAGTAGACTCAGAGGTGTGAACTGGACAGTTTGTGCCCTGCAGGTGCCCAGTGCTGCTGATGCCCCTGCCACTGCAAGCCTGCGTCTTTGCTTTCTCCACTGAACCTATCCCTATGTCTCTCTTTGTCTACACATATGGCGGGTGTTGCCAGTGCGGGAACCTGGGCCTCTGTCTCTCTTTGCCTATAGAAGTAGCGGATGTTGCTTTGACCCAAATCTGTGCAAACATGGAACTCCACATTTTCCACAGAGAATGCTGGATTGGTCTGATTTTTCCCCATATACCACAACCGTGTGTCCTGTGGTCATCCCCAGAAATCCCGCAATGGCGCTGCGACCTGTGGGCTGTAGGTCTGTCCCACCAGAATGTTGCCAGGGGCTGTCGGCTTATCCGCTGCTTCTGCTGTGTCTTACAGCAGACCCACTCCCACCTCCACAAGGGTGATTCACAAATTCTCAGATCCCATGAGTTTATTGCTTGCCACACGAATCCCTGTGGGCGCACTTGGTGATCTCCCCCTGGGTCAGCTTGTTGACTTATGGTCTTGTTGAGTGCTGCTCTTAATCTCTGAGGGGGTGGGCAGGTTCTGGTCAGGCTTCCAGGTATTCTGGTCTCTTGAGTGTGGAAGGAGTTTCTGCTCACTTTTGCTGCTGATGGTTTGAAGTTTCTGGATTTACAACAGGACACTGCTTTCTTTGTTGGTGGACTCTGGAAGCTGCAATGCCATTAGTCACTGGCGTGGCCTGTCCAAGATGGTGCCACCACTGCTGACACCAATGCCTCCACCACTGCTACCATCACTGCTGCCGCTGCCGTTCAGGTCTCTGTTGACTGTGGAGCGAGTTGCTGCATGCTTTCATTGCTGATTATCTGCAGTTGCTGGATTTACAACAAGTTGCTGGCTTCTTTGTTGGCAGTCTGTGGAAGGCGCATTGCTGTTAGCCACCGGCACTGCCTGTCCATGATGGCGCCGCCTCCACCGCCCCTGCCACCACCATTTGGATCTCTGTCGAGCATGGATCAAGTTGCTGTTCACATTCGTTGCTGATGATCTGCAGTTGCTGGATTTACAATAGGTTGCTAGCTTTTTTGTTGGCAGCCTGTGGAAGCCGCAATGCTGATAGCTGCCAGCATGGCCTCCCCAAGATCCCTACTTTAAAACCACAGTTGCAGAGATGAATCGAGCCAATGTAGATAATGCTTTTAGAATTTAAATGTATGTTATTTTCCTAGGTCTTCTCATTTTCTCTTCTCCCTTCCCTTTCACCACCTTCCACCTTTTCCAGTGTGCTCCAGCTAAACTAGTTCAGTTACTTTGAACACTCCCTACTCTTTTCAACTTCTGTGCCTTTGAATTGTCATTGCCTTTCCTAAAATTCCCGGTTCTCTTCTTCTCTCTTTTTTGTGCACTAGCACCTCATAGACCAAAGTTGGCCCACCATATGTTTTCAATCTGTATAATGCTTTTTACCTTGGTTTAAATGAGTGTATACTCCAAATTCATTCAGTGTATATACCACCACCTGCTATTTTATTCCATGTAGCCCATTTATACACATTATGTTCTCTGCTGGGCTCTTGAAGACATTTTGGGTTGAGACCTCTCCACCCCAGTTTAAATCATCACCCTAGTTAAAATTGCAAAGCACCATGCCTGGGAGAGGGACTGGCCTGGGCAGTGAGAGGCTTGGAAAAGTACACAGAGCTACTGAATTAAAATTTTATTTCCTTGTTCTTCTTTTATGTCTCCTTTGTGCCCATTTTTAAAAAAAATTGGTCTTTCCTACCTTAATGCAGGACCATCTCAAATGCTTTCATTTCCATAAAAGTCTTCCTTGATCCAATTATAACCTGCAATTTCTTGCCCCTCCCCGTTTTTGCCCAAAGGTACATAAAATGCGCTTCTCCCTCAGCTTCGTGTCTGTGGTTATGCACTTATGCTAAAGCCTAAGCACCTTGGAGACAGGAATCATGTTTTGTTCACCTGCACAGCTTCCTCATCATTACCTGCTAGTTGTAACGCTCATATCATGCACTTAGATGCTTATTGACTAGTCAGTGAAACCACCCTTTCTGCAAAGCTGCAGTGCAGAGTGCACAGAACAAAATGTATTTTGTAGAAAGGCATGTGAAATGGATAATAACACTTTTGGGTAAGAATTCAAGAAGTGTTCAATCAGATGATTCTCTGAGAAAGATGGGAGTTTTTCACTCAATCCACAATGCTGGCATGGGATCTGTGTTGCTTCAGTTTTGCTCCCAAATTGGTATTGACGTCAGTCACTGAGAAGTCTTGGCCGCTGCTAAATTTCATATTCAGCTGGATGAGCTTTGAAAAGTAAATGGAGTGAAAACCCATAAACGGGGAAGCTCTAAAATGAATGTGCATGGTTATTGTAATCAGTGACTAATTAAGGTGAAGTTTATGGCTGTTTCACTCTTTTGCCCTGAAGAAATTTTAAGACTGGTCACACACCACTTCCTGTGACAAGTGGGAGGCCAGAGGGGTCAGAAAGTCAACATCATTGAGAGGTCTAATTCTGTCATAAGTAGGTTGACAGATGGGCTTAAGTCTGAAGAATAATTATTCTCAGTAGGTCATTTGGTTTTCTTTGATGATCCAGAAAGGCTGGGATGGACTCCATACAGTCAATACAAACTTTTGAGTAAAGTGAGAAGCCATTGCTGGATTCTAAGTAGTGTGGGAACAAAAAGTGCCTCGAGCTTTTGCAGGGATAAAAGGAATCATTTAGAGCCTCCAAAAGAACAGGGGAGGAAGGCCAAGACTGAATTGTGGTGCCCCAGCCTCTCTGCCCTTTGTGGCTTTGGTGCTGATGGCATTTCCCCACCAGAAATCAGAACCCTCATCATTTCCTCTCCCTTCCTTAATCAGGAGATACCAGAGAAAGATCTGTGCTTGCAGCAGTTTTTGGAATAATAAAACACATAGAAACACCCAAAAGTGAATCAACAAAGGATTAGATCACATCTGTAAGGTGCAACCAGAAACAAAGCAGTTGTTTAAAAAGAAGATAGATATATTTGTATGTTCATGGACGTCTGAGATTTATCATTAAATGATAAAGGCAACTGTACAATGTACTTTTGTACAAAAAAGTATGTATTCACACACATTTATATATACTCACAGATGACATGAAGGAGGTTCACTGAAGGCCATCAGCTACTTACCTGGTAGCACGTGTGTGGGGTGATTCTTGGGAAACAGGTCCTTTCCTATTTTGTATTCTTCCATGTTGTTTATGTTTTTATAACAAGCATGCCTTACATTCATGGTCAATAAAAGCAAGGAATCCATATTCTTTTTATAAAAAGAAAACAGAACAAATCCTTTTTGATCTCCTTTATTTACACTGAGCTGTGAATTACGGACAAGAGTTCAGAATCTAACACTTTTGAGGAAGGAGTGGGGTAGGATTTCATCAAGGACCAAAGTCTTAACCTGATGATATCTCATCAGGCTTGAAAGATAGGATGTCAGCTAGTTATTGGTGAACCCAAACCAAATATTCCATTTCCTCATTCCTCCTTTCTGTGGGGTCAAGTGATCTTCAAGCCACTTTGCCCAGTGCCAGCAGGGACAGTGCAGGCTCAGGAGATATTAGGGGTTCAACTACAATTCCATTTGGGAAAGAGAAAAGATCCTATTGCTGAATAAAAGTTTGGGAATGGCTTTTCTATATCTTGCTAGCTATAAAATAAGTGGAAAAATCTTTATAGATGAGGCTTTCAGGTTCAGTGGAGAGAGGTGTTACTTCAGGAGAGATGTAGAGTAAGTGGTTGGGTCAAAGACAAAAACACAGGTCTCAGCCTGCCATGGTTATGTAATCACCTGTGATCCCAGTTCTTGGGAGGTTGAGACAGGAGGATAGCAGGTTTGAGACCAGTCTCAGCAATTTAGCGAGACCCTCAGCAACCTAGGGAGACCCCGTTTTAAAATAAAAAAAATTAAAAAGGGCTGGGGCTGTAGCTCAGAGGTAGAATGTCCCTGGGTTCAATCCCCAGTACCAAGAAACAAAACAGCAACAAAGTTATATTAGTGGCGGGCAGGATCCACTTTTAACAAGTGCAGGTCAGGGATACTACTGAATTAAGAAATAGTGATATGCCCAGGGGGTTTTACTGTTACCTTACTGCCTGGAATTACCACTTCAATTCCATCCTGGACTGGTGGTGAGCAGGTCCCAGGAGCTCAGAAGACAGCACATGTTTGAGGGTTAATGGGTTTGAGGCTTGAATGTACTTGAATTAGTAAGGAAAACCAACAGGAAGTTCTTATTGCAGGTTGGTGGCCTACACTTGGACATAGTTCCCTTCTTCCTTTTCTATAGCACTGGAGCATTTATGCCCTAGGTCCACTGAAACAGTATGTCCCATGGTTATACTTTATAAATAGTTTATTTATGGGTGGTTGATACTTTTACACCAAAATTTCTCAACCAGAACCTAAACTCCTATAAATATATGCCTTCAAACGTTGCTAAGGCACACAGGCAGAGACAGGAGGAACAGTTTTGGGCTATGAGGGAAAGATTATGAATGGTGCAGATCTGAGTGGCTTAACTGTGACACTGGGAGACCAAAATTTTACTGTTTATAGGAGGCAAAAATGATGAATTAATGGCCCTTATACAACGCACATTGCTGTGCCTTCATGCCTGACTGAACCATGGGATTTTTTTTAATCTCACATTCCTTCCTCCAATGTGGTTTTTGGAAATTTCTTGAAGACCTCTTGGTACATGTTTTTTTAAAAATGTATTTCAATTGGCAATAATTGTACAATACTACAGAATTCCATGGGATGTTTCAATAAATGTCTATATTGTGGAGTGATCGTCAAGCTAATTAACATATTAGCCATCTCAAATATGTAGCACTTATTTGTGAGAAAACATTAAAAATCCTCTCTTCTAGCTATTTTGAAATATACAGCACATTATTATTATTTTTTTTGTGGGGGGGGTCTGGGGATTGAACCCAGGAGCATCCTACCTCTGAGGAGAAATACCCCTAGCCCTTTTTTAACTTTGAAACAGTGTCTAGCTTAGTTGCTGAGGTCCTTGCTAGGTTACCATGCTGGCCTCTAACCTGCAATTCTCCTGTCTCAGCCTCCTAAGTACTGGTATTATCGGCATGCGCCACCATGCCTGGACATACATTATTATTAACTATAGTCAATCTACTGTACAATAGAACACCAAAACTTATTCCTCCTATCTTAGTATAATTTTGTAACCTTTTTTTTCTTGATGCCCCCTTGATAAATCTTTTTACCTGACCTTTTACTTTCACCCTAGGGACTGTTCTTTCTTCTCCTTGGAGCTGCTCTGCCAGGTGCCTTTGTGTCCATTTATGTCAGTTCTCAGAGGCAGGCAGGTTTGACAGTCATCCCATTGTTTTTCATTTGGAAGCATTTTTAATAACTTCAGATGTGATATTTTTAGATTTCCATTTTATTTCTAGCAGAAATCCTCAAAATCAATAGCTGAAAGAAGATGTACTATTTATTCTAATTGGAATACAGGTCTTACTACAATGTACCAGCAACCACTCATCTTGCAGAAAGGCTGAGTGAATGATGCTCTCACTTCAGTGTATTTCATTCAGGGAGCAACATGGCTCAGGTGAGATTAAAGTGCTGCAGGGGAATGGATTACTTTGAGCTGGAAGTATTTTTATGATAAGGAACAAGCTAATCAAAGTTAGTTAGACTGTCATGGGCAATTTATACTCGGCAAACAAGAGCATTTACAAGAGCAAAGAGAAGTTTACTTATTGATAGGATGTTCTACAAAGCCAGGAATACAAGTGTAGGATTATGAGTGTTAAGGGAAAATTATTGTTCTGGTTGTTAGGTGGCCTGGATATCTTCTATGGTCTTGACACTGATTTTATTCAATATGACATTCACTTCTCATAAGTTGGAATGTTTGCTTATATTTCCTCATCTAGGAAATGGGGACCACAATACCTATGTTATCTACTTTGTAGAATTGTTTCAAGGGTCAGAAGAAATAATAGATGTTCTAGCTCCTTGAAAAGCTTTAATGCTACACACACACACACACACACACACACACACACACACACACCAGTCACCAAGTCTCCCCTCTGGAATAGTCATGAAATTGTGTCCCTTTTCTATCTGAACTTTTCTGCTATAAACAGAGTTCTTTTTTCCCAAAACTTTTGTGGCACTGGGGATTGAATGCAGGAGTTGACTACCTCTGAGCTACACTCCAGACCTTTTTAGTTTTTATTTTGAAACAGGGTCTTGCTAAGTTGCTCAGGGTTTCACTAAGTTGCTGAGGCTGACCTCAAACCTGCAATCCTCCTGTCTCAGCCTCCCAAGTACTGGGATTATAGGCATGTGCCACCACACCTGGCTCAGAACCAGAGTTCTTACCCTTTTCTTGGGTACTGCAAGTGTCTCATTTCTGCCTCCACTCTCTTCTACCATCTATTCTCCACTGTACTCCAGATTTGTATTCCTAAATCTACTTTTAATCATTGTCTTAGTCAACATCTCACTGTTATAATCTAAAAGAACTGACCATACAACTTAGAGGAATGAAAATTTATTTGCCCACAGTTTCCTTGGGGTTTTGGGTTCAGTCCATGTGAGGCCAGTGTCTGGATCTCAGGGCATAGTGGCAGGAGATGGAGAGAGGGAGAGAACAAGCCTTCACTCTCACATAATGGAGGTCGGAAGCAAGAAAGATCAGGGGGAGGAAGAACCATACATAATCCCTAGGGCTGCACACCCAGGGACCCACCTTTTCCAGTCACACCCTTTCAGCCCATGCCACCACCCAGATAAATCTATTGCAATGGATTTATCCACTGCTGAGATTACAGTCAAGCCCCACTTCCAACAATGCTATCTTGTTTCCATGAGGGCTAGGGGGACATTCTAAATCCAAATCATTACAATCACATTTTCCTCGTGCTCTAAAATTGCCAATATCTCCCTATTACCTCTTGAATTAAGTCCAGACTACTTGGCCTGGTATTTAAAAGTCCTCATGATCTAACTCCTATCAAAATTTCTACTCTCATTCTGCACACCTCCCATATGTTCTTGTACACTCCATGCAGCATGTAATATTTATCCTCTGCAAATGCCCTAACTTCCTTAGCACCTTCAATGTTTGTCATTTATTCATCCTTACTTTTTGCTTTCAAGCATCAAATCAGTGCTTTTAGAGGCTGGGGATATGGTTCAGTAGTAGAGTGCTTGCCCAACATGCACGAGGCCCTGGGTTTGATCCCCAGCACCACATCAGAAAGGAAAGAAAAGAGGGGCAAGCCCACCAAGTGCTGTGTGCATGTAAGTCACTATCACTATGGACTATATTATGATGTGAGACTATAATGCACCAATAAAAATATAAAAAGGAAAGAAAAGAGAAGAAAGAAATTCAATGTTTTTGCCATATGCAAGGCCCTGGGTTTGATCCCTAGCACCATGCACAGGAAAAAAAATAATTCAGTATTTTAGGAGCCACTTTAAATAGCATTTTCCCATAAAACTTTCAATATCTCCCTTAGGGGCATCTGTTTGGCAAATATATGATGAAAGAAATCCAAGCATTATTGTGGTGGTTGAGTGAGATGACTTCTTAGATCCTTTCCAACTCAATTCCTTTCCAATTTAATTCCACTAAGCAGTGATTTTAGAATAAAAAAGGAGGAAGGAACAAAGATTTCTGTTTTGGTAAATAGAACAATGTCTTCCATCTCCTGTTCTTCCTAGTATCTCCTCTTTCCTTCCACCTTGAGTTTCTGCTTTCTCTATTCATACTGGCAGAGTACCTTGTTGTTTCCACCAAAGAGGCAGTCAAGTCTGGGATGTTTATTTGAACAGACAGAATATGTGTCAACATAGCTCTGAAAAAATGGAACCAGTCTGTTGGCCTGGCACATGCTATCACAAAATGGTTTTTTATCACTGTCAAACCTCTCTCCTCTGTATTCTTCCAGTATATTGTGCCACTCTTCAAACACCATCTTATCCTCATAACTCCTTTGAGTACACTTCTCCCTCTATAGACTCTAAGCTCTTTGAGGGAAGAGACTTCTATTATTCATTATTTTATTCCCCACAGAACCTACTTGTGCTCAGTCAATGCTTGGGGAAATTGACAGTGAATGAAGAAGAAATTTTTGAGTATTTTTTTCTGGGGCAGAAGGTACAAAATCAAGGATTTTTTGAACCTTACCTATCCTCTGTGACATCAGCCTTTGTGAAACTTCTCTTTGTGGTCAGACAATAACCAGTCCCCTACTGTGCAGTAAGGATTTTGATTTCTGGCAGAGCAACTTTTGGCTTTGTACAGCAATTCCACTGAGTCTATAGGAGAGAGAGAGGAATTTCAGAAAGAATGATTTGTTTGTTTGGTTTCCATTCCAAGTAGGGAAAACAAAGAGCAATAAATCATAGATAGCCATGAACCTTTTGCTAGGAATTCTATAGCCATATGGCACACAATTTGAACAAACTCTCATGAGCATGAATAGAGTACAACAACCAAATGATATGACATAACTGTCACCCTGATTATCTGGGGGAGGGGAACATCATATGGAGCAAAGAGGGCCCAGTTAAGTGTGCTTTAGTATAGACAATTTTCAGAACAGTTGAGGAGTAGCTGGAAGAGAAGCTACACAAAACATGAAGAGCAATGTTAGTCTCTATGAAATAGAGTTCATTAGGTCACACGAGTATTCTTATTTCACCTATAGCTCTGATCACAGATACAAGGTCTCTTTCTCCCCTATGTGTGTGTTCATTCTGGAGATTAAGGAGTGTGCTAATAAATCAAGGACACACAAGAGGAAATGGGCAAACCAGAGGAACCCCCGCTACTCAACTTCATATACATATTATATGGAGACTCAAGAAGCAATTTGAAATACTGAATTTTGGGGGGTACTCAGGATTGAACCTCGGGGGCATTCTACCTTTGAGCTAAACTCCAAGCCCTTTATATTTTTTATTTTGAAATAGGGTCTCACTAAGTTACAATGCACTGGCCTCAAACTTGAGATCCTCCTGTCTCAACCTCCTAAGTACTAGGATTACAGGTGTGTACCACTGCACCCAGCTGAATACTGAATATTTAAATTGGGTTGAAGCCTTCATATAGAGACAATCAATAGTAATGAACTTTCAGATTATTGAGATATTGACTCATAAAATCAGCACATAATGGTTAGAGATATAATTGTGGGTCAAATTAGAATTTTGGAGAAAAGTCTTTTGTATAACC
>PVJS01053013.1:0-13425 GCA_004027185.1 Glis glis | reverse complement strand
CGGCCCTATTTTTTTATACTTTATTTTGAAACCGGGTCTCACGAAGTTGCGGAGGGCCTCACTAGGTAGAGAGAGAGAGACAGGGAGAGAGAGAGACTCAGAGAGAGAGAAAGAGGCAGGGAGAGAGAGAGAGAGCGAGCTGAAGCTGGCCACGAACCCAGATCCTCCGGTCTCCGCCTCCCAAAGTACTGGGATTACAAGCGTGCGCCACCACGCCCGGCTTGAAAGAGGGGTACTTTAACGAGGGTACTTTAACTTGAGCCAGGCGCCAGCCTGGTGCCCCAGGAGGAGGCTCCCAGTGACGCACAGCTTACCCACCTTTCTCTTGGGCACTCTCTTGGAAGCCAGGGAAGGATTTGCTTTCTCTGCAGCTGGTTGTACTGACATTCTTCTGGAGATGAGGGGCAGATGCCTGCAGTTTGGGCGCCCAATTCTGGGCCATTATAGTTCCTAGAACTTCTGCAGCAGCTCACAGGATCTCTCTCCTACTCTGGCCCCCAAACTCGGGAAGCAGGGTGAGGAACGGCTGGAGGCTGGCAGGGTGAGGATTTACTACTGATAGTCGTGGAAGGAAAAGCAGCATTGAAGTTCACAGGGGCCAGATCCTGGGCCATGGGGGACAGGAAGGGCTGGAAGGGATAGAAGGGCTGGGTTTTTGGGGTGGTTAGGCTCTGACACCCTTCCTGGTTTGGCTTCTACCAAGAAAGGACAAGAAGGAGCTTGCTCATGACCTGTGCACCTGGGGCCAACAGCATTTGTGTGGGAGTGGGGAAGGAGAGAGTCCCAGACCTCATCTTCTTGGCCAGGGAGTCCAGTGGGGAGTCAGAAGACAGGGCCTCCTGGGGTCAAAACACCCCTGAGTCTGAGCAGAGGCTCCCAGGCTGAGCTTCCACTGTGGTCTGGGCTGGTTTGTCAGGTGACAAAGAGCACAGGCTTTGGAGTCAGGCTGCCTGGTTGGAATCTGGTGCCCAGATTTACCTGTCGTATTACCTTGGGTAAGTTCTTCACCCTTCTCAGCAGCTTTGATACCCCCCTTTTTTGTATGATCACACCCACAAACAGTGCAGACGCTGTTGTGTACACAGTAGCTCATACCTATTGTGACGATGCTGGAGTGTTGACAATAGAGACTGCCTTATACAATGGCCCTGCCCAATGACAGACAGACTGAGAATCTGTTTAAATGAATGAGACAACAACTCAAATAGCAAAGACGTCAAAGGACATGAGCAGAAAGTTTTCACAAGTAGTAAATAGATTCAGGAACAAAATTTCAGCCTCAGAAGTAATTTGAAAAAGGGAGATAAAAGCAATATTGAAGTGCCATTTTTTGCTTATTCACTTAACAAAGTACAAAAAATTAATCTGCTATGCAATGAGGTTGTCCTGTACATGGTGCATTTATATGTTTTGATGTGACCCTTTCAGAAAGAAGTACACCAGTGTATATTAGAGCCATAAATATTCATATCCTCTGATTAGTCCTTGTCACCCCAGAATTGAATTAGTCCTAAAGTAATAACGTTCTTCACAATGTTTATTATAAAATCTTAAAACATATAGAAAAGAATAGAATAGTACAATAAATCTACCTATAAATGAAAATGTTTATTATTTTAAATTTCTAAAGATACAGAATGAAATAAAATAGTACAATAATATACATATGTATAATGGCACTGAGGATTGAACCCAGGGGCATTCTTACCTCCAAGCTACACCCCCAGCCCTATTTTATTTTTATTTGGAAACAGGGTCTCGCTAGATTGATGAGAGTCTCACTACTTGCTGAGACTGTCCTTGAATCTATGATCCTCCTATCTCAACCTCTCAAGTACTGGGATTACAAGTGTGTACAACCACACCCATTGAAAAGCAATATTTTAACTGGAGAAAAAAATCATATATGTAAGAATGTCCACTGTTAAAGTTTTTTTTTTTTTTTGTGGTACCGGGGATTGAACCCAGGGGCATTCTACCTCCCAGCTACACCCTCAGCCCTATTTTTTATTCTTTATTTTGAAACAGGGTCTCACTAAGTTGCAGAGGGCCTCACTAAGTAGCTGAGGCTGGCTGTAAACCTGGATCCTCTGGTCTCAGCCTCCCAAGTACTAGGATTACAAGCATGAGCCACCACACCTGGTTCACTGTTAAAAATTTTTTAAAATTTAAATATGGAACAGGAGAATATCTGAGTAAATTGTAATTCTTCTGAAGATTAACTATCATGGGGCAGTGAAAATGATAAATATGAAAAATGTGGACTTTTATAAAACACGATCTAATGTTAAGTGAGAAAGTCAACTTAAATTGTGTCTCTAGGTGATGGCAATAGTGTGAAGTTGTATGTGAGCAAAGGCGAGAAGTGAATGGGCAACCTATTTGCTGTGTTGGGGTGGGGGTGATGAATTCATGGTTATTTCCTTGAATGTTGTTGCTTTATTATTTCTACAATAAAAATAAATGAGAGAGAGAGAGATTCTAGGCTCTGCCCCTGAATCAGTCTGTGAATGTGTTTTTGTTAGACACCTAGTCCATGGGTAATTCATATTAAGAGCTGGTAGGGGAAAGCACGCGTGGTGGTAATCCTAGTACTTGGGAGGCTGAGACAGGAGGGTGGCAGGTTCAAGGCCAACCTCAGCAACTTAGCAAGACCCTATTTCAAAATAAAAAAATAAAAAGGGCTGGGGTGTAGCTTGGAGGTAGAATACCCCTGGGTTCAATCCCCAGTACCACCCCCCAAGTGGCAGGGGTGGGGCACAGGACTATTTGAGGGCGGGGGCCGGTCCATACATGGGTTCACAAAGACTTTCAGAATGTTCCAGCTACACAGGGACAGTCCAGTGCCTTCAGTTTGCAGTCAAGGGTCCTAAGGCCCGGAAAGGCTGAATGACCTGCTCAGAATAATCCAGCAAAGGCCCGGCTATTCCAAATCGGGGAAGGTACTCCCCCAGAGATGGCTGGCCAGCCCTAACTCAGTCCTCCTGTCTCAGGACACCTCTGTGTTCAAGGGTCAGCCACACATAGATGGTGAGAAGGCAGCCAGACTAGAACATTCTTCCAGGGCCAGGGCAGGGAGGTGGGCAGCCAAATGAGGCAGGGTATAGAGATGCTGCTCTAGGGATGCAGACCCCAGTGCTGAGGTTGTCTGTCTCCACAGGACCCTGAGTGGGCTCAGCCAGGTCCGCCCCTCCCAGCAGCACGTGGGGCTGTCCCGGACCGTCCGACGTTACCCGGCCCCCGCTGCCAGTGGCCAGCTGACTTCCAATGCTCTGCCCCCCGGACTGGGACTCGAGCAGAGGGATGGCATGCAGCAGGCAGCGCCTCTGGGCCACCTCTCCTCCCCCTGGGGTAAGGCTGCAGGACATATAACTCTTCCACCCCTCTTTACTTGCCTCTGCTTCCGCCTCCACTCTCCCTGAGGAGCTGAGCTGTCACCTTGGCCCTCATACTTTCAGCCAATCAACAAACAGTATTGGAGCAATTGCCTTGCGCCAAGCTCCAGGGGCGCCAAACTTGCTGATCTGGACTTGGCCCCCATTGAGACCCTAGGACCTTGGCTGCTCTGTATCTGCCGGCCCATCCCCCCTGCATCATGAGTTCTCCCACACTTCCTCTTTGATATCTTGCTGGAAACTTTTCAGTGGCTTCCCTACCACTCGCCAAATAAAGTGCCTGATCCTTGTTCCAGTAATCAGACCCTCAAAGCCAACTCTTATCATTCCGCAGGCTTTAACGGAAGCCCTCCCTGCCAGCCTGAGCTACCTTCCATTCCCTGACCTGGGGTTCAAAGCCCAGTTGCAGCACTTGCTGGCTGTGTGGCATGGGGCAACCTGAATATCTCTGAGCTGCAATTTAACTGTAAAATGGAAATATCAGGTTGAATTATGAAAATTGTCAATACTCAGCCATTGTAACCTATGAAAATGGCATTTTCTAATGGCTCAACCTAATGTAATACCCATCAAGAGTCGAGATGTGTGCAATGTGTGCAAAGTGTGAGCTCGGTGGCTGGCACATCCACGAGCTTCTCAGGGGTGTTGCTCCACCCCTGCCGCAGACCTGGCATCCAGCAATGCCCCGGGGTGGCTGCGCCCCTGGTCCTGTGGGCCTTTCTAACCAGGAGGTCATGGCTGTGCCTCTCAGCCCTGCCCCCGGACCCAAGCCCTCTCTCTGCAGGGCAGAACCTCACAGAGAAAATCAAGAAGATCAAGATCGTCTTCACTCCCACCATCTGCAAGCAGACCTGTGCCCGCGGGCGCTGTGCCAACAGCTGTGAGCGGGGCGACACCACCACCCTCTACAGCCAGGGCGGCCATGGGCATGACCCCAAGTCCGGTTTCCGCATCTGTGAGTCCTTCTCCCCCTGATGATTCCCAGCTGGCTCTGGGGGTTGGGGTGGCCATGGGGACAGTCCTGCCTGCCTTCCTCTCTAGGAAGGAAGTCCACTGCTCTTGTACTATGGCTCCATCAGTTGTCCCAAATGGCAGGGAGAATTGAGTCTTTACCCAGCCCTGTTACAGCCCGTCTGTGTGACTCTAGGCAAGTCGCATAACCTCTCTGAGTCCAAGTTCCCTCAACAGAGAAGTGAGGGGGTTCATCATAATGCCACCGCCCTGTGTCCTGGGTTATTATGGGAAACATGAAAGGACTTTTTAGGAAGACCAGGGCTGGGTATTATCAGCTGTTCTTCACTCCGGGGACTTGTGGAAAATTCCTGCACTTCAGAGGTTTGGCTCCCAAAATCACCCAGATGTGGTGTCCTGCTCCCCCCGCTTCTCCTGTCACCCGCCAGCCACATGGCAGGTGCTGCTGTCCTCCTCCACCACTGGTCACCTTGAGGGTTGATGTTGCAGATTTCTGCCAGATCCCCTGCCTGAACGGAGGACGCTGCATCGGCCGGGATGAGTGCTGGTGTCCGGCCAACTCCACCGGGAAGTTCTGCCACCTGCCTGCCCCGCAGCTGGACAGGGAGCCTCCAGAGAGGGGCTCCCGCCACCGGGCCCTGCTGGAAGGTCCCCTGAAGCAGTCCACCTTCACCCTGCCTCTCTCCAACCAGCTCGGTGAGTGCATGCGGGGCCTGGGCCCAAGGAGCTCCAGGAAGCCAAACCTCTCTCTCCTCCACCTGCAGGGCTCCCTTCCATCCCCTACACTTCTCTCTCCCCTTCCGTCTGAGTCCCTCCATGTGTTGTGGCCCTTCCCTGTGCTGTGGAAGACAGAGCAGTGTAAGGGCAGGACCCTGCCCTCAGGGAACCCGTGGCCTGGGCAATCGAAGGAGGCTGGATGGGAAGTAGAATTTCAACATACAGCATTTCATTCTCCCTGCCTTCCATTAGTGGATACCAAATTAAGGATAAAACAAAGAAAACAAAACAGAGTTCTATGGGAGTGGAGGGTGGAGGAGCAGCTGAGCCCAGGGTGCTCTGGGAAGGCTGTGTGGAGGGATGACCTTCAGTTGGCTCTTAACAATGGTCCTGGCGTGGGCAAAGGCATGTTGGTGGGACCAGGCAGGGGCCTGTGGTTGGAGCTCAGCGCTGCGCAGCACAGGGGATGTGGGATCGGGAAGGGCGTTTGGAGCTTCATACTGAAGGTCCTTAGGGGAATGAGTTTACACTCCATCCTGTCCCCAGGGCTGTGGGTACTCTTCAGGGGGTGGGAAAGTGCGGGTGGGCTGTTTCCCAGCTCTGACCTCAGCTCCTGTCCCAGCCTCCGTGAACCCCTCATTGGTGAAGGTGCACATCCACCACCCGCCCGAGGCCTCCGTGCAGATCCATCAGGTGGCGCGGGTGCGGGGTGAGGCGGACAGGGCCCCAGAGGAGAACAGCGTAGAGGTCAGAGCCCCAGCCCGGCTCCCTGCCAGCCCCGGCCACAGCCGTTGGGACAGCAACAGCATCCCTGCTCGGTCCGGAGAGAGTCCTCGGCCACCTCCCCCAGTGGTGCCCAGGCATCAGGGACCACTGGGCCGGTGCTTCCTGAACACTGTGAACGGACAGGTGAGAACACAGCTCCCGCCTCAGCCCCGAAGCTTCAGAACAGCGGTCGCCCTCCACTCTGCCTTTCTCGCCCTGTCTTCTCATTCTTGTGGAATGTGTCTGCAGAGTCTCCCATTTGCCAGATAGCAAAACCCAGGCACAGAATTGTCAGAGTATGGAGAGGTCAGACCTCCTACTTGGGCTACACTTGGTCTTGTCAGTCCCAGGCATGCAGTAGAGGACCAAGAAGCCACCCTGCAGGGCAGCTGTCACCAGCATTCTCAGGTGAAAGTAGCCTAGAGTTTGGTCCCAGGAAACCCAGGGCTCTCTGAGAGCCAAGCCCAGGCCCCTCCAGTACATGGACAGTCGGGCTGTTAGGCTCTGGTAAGGAGTTTGGTCTCTGGTGTCAACCGGGCTCACAGAGATGTGGAATGAGCAAATGCAGGTTATACCCCAAAGTCCTGCTTGTACAAAGATGAGACATGCTCCATTTCCCCCTGGAGACATTCTCAGCTTGTGATGGGAGATCAGGTGAACTTTTCAGAGGCCAGCCACCCAAGCATAGGGGCTAGGCCAGACCCAGGATGGTGTTTCTTGTCGCTTGGTATTTCTGAAGTTAAGGGACCTGAGGAGGTGGAGAGCCCAGGGACAAGGACCTGAGCTCACCCCCTCACCCGGCCTCCTAGCCTGTGATGTCCCTGAGTCTGGCCCTGCTCACGGGGAGGCCCTCGCTGCGGCTGACCCCAGAGTTCTCTAGAGGCTGACGGAGGAAAGCCCATCTTTGGGGACCCTCTGTCTACAGGCTGGGTGGTAGAGGGTGGTGGTTTGCAGATATGCACAGGGAGATCTCGTGTCTGGACTGTACCCCCCCAACACAAGGTTTGGGTCTGGTAGAGTGTAACACAGCTTTCTCCACTTCCTTCAGGCCCATGGGCTGAGCCCCTTTCTCCCACCTGGGTGGGCATAACCTCTGGCAGAATGTGGGGGTGAGTTCTGTGTCCTGGGCTTTCCTGGGACATCTCTGTGCATAGCAAGGGAGGGAAGTGGGGGTCTCAGGTGTCCATGGCCTCTTTTCCAGTGTGCCAACCCCCTGCTGGAGCTGACTGCCCAGGAAGACTGCTGTGGCAGTGTGGGAGCCTTCTGGGGGGTGACCTCGTGTGTCCTGTGCCCACCAAGACCAGGTGAGTGCTGGTGCCAAGGTTGAGGGTTGTGGGGAAGCCCCCCCAGGGCCTGGCCTCTGTGGCAGGACACACCTTGACCCTCCTCCCCAGGGTTGTAGAGGCCCACAGTTGGAACAGGCAGGTAAACCTGCAGGCTTTCCAGATCTGCCTTGAGGGAGCTCCTGGCCAGCTCAGGAAAAAAAAAAACAAAAAAACAAAAACAAGACTTCCTCAGCCTTGGGGTATGAGAACCCCGGTCCCCTGCCCTTTCTTGGATGGTGAAAAAACCCAATAAGCATTCATTCATTCATTCATTCATTCCTTTAACAAACACTCCCCGGGTGCCTTGTGTGTGCCAAGCACTAAGGATTCAAGAGTGAGCAAATGCCTGTTGGAGCTGCTCTCACGGGTCTTGATGTGACATCTGGGAGGGGGACAGGTGCCTGTGCCTGAGCCCGACTGCGACCTGCTTAGCTGGCAGCCCCTCTAGGCCGTGCTCCTGGGCCTGGCGTGTATCCTTTTGCCTGTCAGCAGTCAGGTCGGTGAGTCGGTTTAGTGGGGGGCCTGGAGCAGAGCCCAAAAGTGGGAGAGGCAGGGCCATTCCCAGCAGCAGACTCAGCAGTGGAGCAGTGACTACATTTTCCAAACTAAAAATAAGTGCAGACAGCTTCACGGTGTGATAGAATTCTTAGTGAAGCGGCAAAGGGTAATATTCAACTCCCTGGCTTGAGTGTCCAGCACACGCCAGGGACCAGTCCCAGCTCTGCCCGCTGACCTCTCTCTGCATGGTCTGCTCATCTGTGAAGCCAGCCTGGGGGGCTGCTGTGCAGCTTACAGGAGAAGATGCGTGTGCTCAGCACTGGGGCAGTGCATGGCAGCCATTACACTTGGTCCTCCATATCTGTGGGTTCTGCACCTTCAGATTCAACCATTCATGGGCTGAAAATATTTGAAAAAATTCCAGCCGGGCGTGGTGGCGCACGCTTATAATCCCAGTACTTTGGGAGGCGGAGACCGGAGGATCCGGGTTCGCGGCCAGCCTCAGCTCTCTCTCTCTCTCTCTCTCTCTCTCTCTCTCTCTCCTTAGTGAGGCCCTCCGCAACTTCGTGAGACCCGGTTTCAAAATAAAGTATAAAAAATAGGGCCGGGGGCGTAGCGCGGAGGTAGAACGCCCCTGCATTCAATCCCCGGTACCGCAAAAAAAAAAAAAAAAAATTCCAAGAGGCTAGGGGTAGAGCTTGGTGGTAGAGCACTTGCTTACGGCTGTGGGTTCAATCCCCAGCACCACACTCAAAATAAATAAATAAATAAATAAATAAATAAATAAATAAATAAATATTTAAAAATTAAGATTCCAGAAAGTTCCAAGAAGTAAAACTTGAATTTGTCTCACACAGAGCACTATGCTGAATCCACAGGAAGGAAGTGAAGGGTAGTCATGTGCTCTTCCAGCCTCATGTCTTTCCACAGAGCCTCTGTCGCCAGCATCCCTTGAGCACCGTTTGTCTCATGCCTCGTGTACTGTGTGGTTAGGCCTGCAATGGCTGCACCAGAGTGGAGCCTGGACAGACCTTTTTCTTGTCATTATTTCCTAAACAATATAGTATAACACCTACTTACATAGGAGTTCGGTATTAACAGTAATCTAGAGATGATTTAAAGTATTCAGGAGGCCGGGCGTGGTGGCAAATGCCTGTAATCCCAGTATTTGGGAGGCTGAGACAGGAGGATTGCAGGTTTGAAGACAGCCTCATCAATGTACGGAGAATCTCAGCAACCTAATGAGACTCTGTCTCAAAACAAAAAATAGAAAACGGGCTGGGGGTGTAGCTCAGAGATAGAATACCCCTAGTTTCAACCCCCAGTACCAATAAATAAATAAATAAATATTAAAATAAAGTATATAGGAGAATGTGTATACGTTATTTGCAAATACTACACCATTTTATGTAAGGGACTCAGTTAACTATGAACTTTGATATCTTAGGGGTCCTGGAACCAACCCCCCATAGATAATGAGGGATAACTATACTATTATTATCATAGTATTAGAAGGTATCCTCAAGATAGGGAAAAGGAGCCAGGAATGGTGGTGCACACCATAATCCCAGCACTGGGGAGGCCGAGACAGGAGGATCACAGGTTCAAGGCCAGCTTCAGCAATTTATCAAGACCCTCAGCAACTTAATGAGACCCTGTTTCAAAAATAATTTTTTAAAAAAGGGCTCAGAGTGTAGCTGAGTAGTAGAGCACCTCTGGGTTAGTCCCTAGTACTATAAAAAAGGAGGACAGGGGAAGGGAGCAACTCACTGACCTTAGGAAGAAATGCACTGAATTGTTTAGCATCTCCCCTGTGGGCCAGAGATATTTTTGCCACTTTTCTTCTTTCCTTGTTTTTCTTCCTTCTTCTTGTCTGGCCAATTCTTGAGGCCTGCAATCTAGTGGGGACCCGGATGATTGGTGGCATCTACATAAAAAGGCAAGTGCAGTGACTAGACAAGTTCCAAGGGCGATGGGGACATAGACAGTAGAAGCAGGCCATTCACAGGTTCCAGAACACCTTTGGGCAAATTAGGAAAAGGTGCCCCTTTCATTCATTCAGAACCGTCTTCATAAATACACAAATCTAGGATGACAACGATTCTCTTAAATGTGGTGTGTTTGTGCAGTACACAACCTGCGTGTCTGTACACTGTGGGGAAGGGGACCCTAGCTCAAGCTGGTAGATCACTCAGGGGAAACTCCTTAGAGGAGGCGACATCCAGGATGAGTTCTGAAGAATGATTTGTGGGTAGAACAGTCAAAGAGGTAGGGAAGAGTTTAACAACCCAAGGAAATTGCATATGCAGGTAAAACCACAGAATGAGCCACATCCCCTGAAGCTCAGCATGTCCCTGCCCAGCCCTGGCTCTCCTGAAGGCATGCAGGCATGTCAGAAGGCTTAGGTGGGCTCAGGGCTCCCAAGCCCCTTGTCTGGGCAGGTTCTGTCCCCAAGAGCTGGCTCATGCAGACAGGGCCCATCAGCCCTCCTAAGGGCATCCAGTACGTGTTGCTGCTGGCCAAGGTGCTGACCTGCCCAGGACCCGCCTGGCCAGTAGGGCTGTCCCAGGAGGGAGCCACGAGGTTTCCTCCGAGTGGCAATTCCAAAGCAGCCTTACAAGATTTTCCTGATGGGCCGGGGGTGTGGATCAGTGGTGGAGCACTTGCCTTGCGTGCACAAGGCTCTGGCTTTGATCCCCAGCACCAAAAAAAAAAAAAAAAAAAGGTTTCTCCTCTTTGTCTTGGGGCCTGGACACTGCCACGTTGTTGCCTCTGGAGACTGAGAAACAGTGGAAAGGGAGAGTGGGCTCCACTGGGATAGCTGTGGGTGGCAAAGGAATAGAGTGGTGATCTGTGGCAGAGAAACAGGACTCTGGAAGGGGCCGCCCCAGAATCCTGCCTCGTTGCTGGGTTCTGCCTCCTGCCTTCCTCATAGCTGAGAATTGTGCCTCTCTTGTAACCTTCTTTTGGGCAAATCTTCCAGCCCTGAGGTGTCTGAGGGTTGGCTAGCAAGCGTGATCTTGAGCACTCAAGACACAGCCCTCGAGGGGGACCCTACTGAAGATCCTATAGGGTTTCTCCTATTCAACTTGCTGGGCCAACTTGACAGTGATATTAGTAGCCAGAGACCCATCAGGTGATATCAGTGGGAATGAAAATCAAAGCCACTGCGGATCCTTCAGTTAAATGTCCCATCCACTGCCTATAGGACTTAAACAGGAGCACAAGGCCCGGACCTGAGAGCCCACTGGGGATTCAGAGATGCAGGCTGTGAGGCCCACAGCCAGAGACACCAGCTGTCAGTAAAAGACTCTGAGCCTGCTCCCCTCAGCCAGGACTGACAGGCACAGTGACCAGGTCCCCAGACCTCAGAATCAGTTCTGAGAATGGGGAGCCCTCACTTGAGAGGGTAAGGAGCAAAAGAGAAGGCAAAATCTGCACTTCCAAGGCCACCTGCTTGCCTGCTGGTCAGCCATCCACCCCACTCCTGGTGCCAGCAGTGTGCCAACCTTATGAGCTCAGCCCACTAGATGACCAGGGACCCCAATCCCAGCAGAGCTAGCCAACTGTGTCCAGTGGTGGTGGGCACAGGAGCAGAGCTCTGTGGGTCAGGTGCCCCCATGCACGTGGGTGCAGACCACCACTTAAACCCCCCACCCTTGCCATCTTCTGGGTGGTGACCTCCCCACCCCCACCATGTTCAGCACAGCTCAGCAAGCTGGGCACCAGGGTACAGACCCTGGAATGTGAAGCATTCCGGCATGCTGAGCAAGAAATAACAAAGACCAGGGCAGCATAAACATTTAAAATACACGAAAGTGCAGCTGGGCACTGTATAGAGAAGGGCAAGACGTTGGGGACCTTGTTTGTGTTGACTGTGTGCCAGACACCTAGCTCCACGCCCAGGCCCAGGGCTGGGGGTGGTGGTGTTTCTTTAAGTAGACATGACAAGCAAGCTACTGTGCAAGCTTCAGAGGCTGAAAGGACCAGCTGCCAGGGTGGGCTTGGGGGATGCTTGGCAAGAGAGGCAGGAATTCTGGGTTCTAGAACATTCTCAATCTTAGTGGCTTTGCCTCTATATGTCCTCTGATAAAATCAGACTATGCCTCTCAGGAAAAACTTTGTCTAGCAAGGTGTCCAGCAAAATCAGGTCAGATGGGAGCAAGAGAGTGGGCAGCCTGGTTGCCACGTAACTCCTTGGCTTCCCATCAATCAACTTCAGTCTTTGAGGCTTTAGGACAGACTGTTGAAGAAGGTCACTGCAGAATACTGCTCTTTCTGACATGGAATAGAGCTGCCTCAAGGCCCAGCTGCATGGCACAGACATATCCCTTTTCTTCCAGAAGAATTCCACAGAGCCCCTTCCTGGGGAGATGGCTCCAGGAGCCAACCCAGGCTGCCCGTGGTTCCCCTCTTCTCCCTTCCCTCTGAGTGAGAGATGCAATGTGTCCCCCACTGACCTTCCAGGACTTAGCCTGAGCTGTGTCTTCCTAAGCCCTTGGGAATTATCAAAGGTCCCAGCTGAAAGCCTCTTCGGTGCCCCTGCCAGAGTCTGGGGAACACAAGGCTCTCAAAAGCTACTTTGATTGAGGCCACATTTTTAAGTTTCCATATAAGACAGACATCTGGGTTGACTGGAAAGTTGGCTGCTGCCCCATCGGGCTTGGCACTGGCTGTGTCAACCCCAAGGCCCCTCTGCTGGAACAGGCAGGGCTGGCACACAGCTCGAGGCCCACAGTGGTGGGCTCCAACTGTTTGCCATGAGATTGTCTTTCTGTCTGCCTGGCCTGGGATGAGTTCACCTCAGAACTCAGGCCCCTCCTGGCATCTCCAAGGAGAGCCAATTGTCTCACTTGCCCCTTCAAAGAATTCTGCATCCTTTTCTCCTAAAAACTAGAAAGGCGGCCAGTTGCTGAACTTTTCCACTGTGCTAGTCCTTCACCTGTATTGTCTCATTTAATTTGCACAGGTACCTACAAGCTAGGGATCGAGAACCCTTTTTAATGGGTAAAGAAAATGCATTCGAGGGACTTGTCAGAAGTCACACAGGTGGAGCCAGGACACAAACCACAGTCTGATTCTCCCCAGGTCAGGATCTCACTCATCATTCTGGGGAGATCTAGGCCCACCTAAAGGAAGCAAAACTCAGGATACTGGGCTGCAATTTCATAGCCAAGAGGACGCATATCCGCATTGTATTTCATGAGTTGCCTGTGCATGAAGGCCAGTGTCTATCAAAAAGACAGGCAGGTTAGCAACACATGGCCAGGCCTAAGAGTTATCAGATATACATTCAAAGAATTGCCCTAGGCAGAAGGGGTAGATTTGTTCCGCATGGTTCTATAGAGAAAAAGCCAAAGTGTGGATGATTCTGGCAAACAGAGCTGAATCTGAAACTGAGCACAAGGGTCAACTTATTAAAAACTGCAGGTATCAGCCAGGCATGGTGGTACATGCCTGTAGTCCCTATACTTGGGGGGGCTGAGATAAGAGGATCTCAGGTTTGAAACCAGCCTCGGGATCTTAGTGAGATTCTCAGCAACTTAGTAAGACCCTATTTCTTTCTTTTTTTTCTTTTTTTTTTTTTTGTGGTACCGGGGATTCAACGCAGGGGCGTTCTACCTCCGCGCTACGCCCCCGGCCCTATTTTTTATACTTTATTTTGAAACCGGGTCTCACGAAGTTGCGGAGGGCCTCACTAAGGAGAGAGAGAGAGACAGGGAGAGAGAGACAGAGAGAGAGCTGAGGCTGGC
>PVJS01053012.1:0-13425 GCA_004027185.1 Glis glis | reverse complement strand
CATCCCCAATGACACTTCTTGTCGTGTGTGTGTGTGTGTGTGTGTGTGTGTGTGTGTGTATGATACTGGCGAATTAACCCAGGCTTGTTCTACCTCAGAGCTACACCCCAAACCCTATTTTTTATTTTGAAACAGGGTCTTGCTAAGTTGCTGAGGCTGGCCTCGAACCTGTGATCCTCCTGTCTCAGCCTCCCAAGTACGGGATTATGAGTGTGTGCCACCATGACCAGCTTCTTGTCTTTCTTTCTGATGAGAGCCAACCTCGCAGGCATATTGTTAAACTCAAAAACAACTTGTTATAGCTAGTTGTTTTTCCTGTAACCAGAGGACACATTCAGACTGGCTCTACCCTGAAACATCTGGCAGGAAGCACAGGCCTCCCCCAAGCTCTGGTGAGATAACACTGCACCTTTCAAGAGGAAGCAGACATCCCTCGCAGGTAAATAAATCCTCGCATTTTCATAACATGCAACAGAGCAGGTTTCCGCGGTGAATCCCTGGCACCGACAGGGCTGGAGAACCATTATGCTCTGTGTGTCTGTCTGCGGATTCAAATGCTCTTGACAGCTCTGAAGATGTGCTTTCCCTGCAGCCCTTGTGATGGAACCCAGGCGTGGTCATACCTGCAGGCATTCAGGGTGATCTGCAGCAAAGCGCTTCCAGTCTTCCAGGGTGTAATGCTTATGAACTGCTGTAAACATGGAGTGCTAGGAAACAAAACAGCATCATTAGGACGAGAAGTCAAGGGAGCCCTCTCTCCCTCCTCCGCCTGCAGGTGGGACCCAACAAGACAAAGGCATCTGGAATTCCTGCCACTCATGCTAATTTGCTTTGTTATGTTCTTAGGAGCAGAAAAATCACAGAACCATGTTTCCCCTGCTAATCTGATTGGACTACTGAATTCAAGACCAAGAAGGCTCTGCCAGGAGGCAAGGGAGGCCACAGCACATCCTGGCTCCAGTCCATACCTGAGTCAGACCAGGCGCAGCACAGATGGTCCCTCCCCCCAAAAAAAGAAAAGGCTGGGCATGGTGGCGCATGCCTGCAATCCCAGCACTTGGAGAGTGAGATAGGAAGACTGCAGGTTTGAGGACAGCCTCAGCAATGTAGTGAGATTCTCAGCAACCTAATGAGACCCTGTTTCAAAATAAAAAAAGGGCTAGGGGTATAGCTCAGAGGTAGAATGCCCCTGGGTTCAATCCCCAGTAACATACACACGCATGCACACACACACACACACACGTGCCACGCAGAAGGTCCCCTGTCCAGGAGAAAGGCCATCCTAAAATGAACTTCTGTTTAACCAACCTTAAAGGACCTCATCTTATACTACAGCAGGGACTTAGGCTGTTTTGTTAAAAAGCACTGACTTGCCGGGCATGGTGGCGCATGCTTGTAATCCCAGTACTTGGGAGGCTGAGACAGGAGGAACGCAGCTTCGCGCCAACCTCAGCTACTTAGTGAGGCCCTCCACAACTTAGAGACCCTATTTCAAAATAAAGAATAAAAACTAGGGCTGGGGGTGTAGCTCAGAGGTACAATGCCCCTGGGTTCCATCTCCAGTACAAAAAAATAAAATATGGCTAGGGGTGTAGCTCGGAGGTAGAATGTCCCTGGGTTCAATCCCCAGTACTGCAAAAATAAATAAATAAATATTAAAATTTTCAAAAAGCACTGACTTTACTTCTCTGCAGATTTTTGAGGGTAACTGGAAGCAGGGTAAAGCTTCGCATCTCTGCCTTCATTTCGTCTCCTTTATGACCTTAAACTGTGGGTCAGATTCCCACTCAACTCTGCACGCAGGCATGCTAATCATTTAAGGAACATTCATCTAAAGCTGGGAATGCCCTCTCTTCAAGAGTAAGGGCACCGCGGGAACAGCAACTAAGGTATTTTCAGGATTTTCGGGTCATCCAGCTTTTACAACTTCCTGTTCCAAGCCCCTGGAGCAGCACTGAACTGACCTTACACCTTCCAGGAATCGGGGAGCCCTGCAGGCAGATCACCCTATCGTGAGACTGCCCCCCACCCTACACAGGAGTGACTGTCATGGGAACACAATTCCCCCTTTCCAGAATCACAAGTCTGATAGATGCACATCCTACAAAGCAAACGGAGATGCCCCCGCATGCAGTAAGAGCCTCTCAGGACCCAAACTGCGAGAATGACCGGCCAGACCCCAGCTGCACCAAGACTGCTTAGTTATATATACGTTTCCCACCTCATCCCTCACTCAATTCTTCCTCTATTTTTTTTTTCATGTGTGTGTGGTACTAGGGACTAAACTCAAGGGCATTCTACCTCTGAGCTATATCCCCAGCCCTTTTTATTTTTTGTTTTGAAAGAGGGTCTCATTAAGTTGCTGAGGGTCTCATTAAGTTGCTGAGGCTGGCCTTGAACTTGAACCTGCAATCCTCCTATCTCAGCCTCCCAAGTACTGGAATTACTGGCGTGCACCACCACACTGGCTCTTCCTCTATTTAAACCCAAAGCTTAAGTTGGAGACAACTTAAGCTCCCAAAGCTTAAGCCCGGGAGACAGGGCTGACGACGCTTGATCTCACATGTCTTCCCAACAGGGCCAAATTAATTAATTAATTTCCTGCTTTTCAGCATTATTTTTTCTGTTTGGTTTTTGTGGCAAGTGGCCAGACCTGATTTGTTGAGACCAGCAGAGTATGGCCTCTGGCCTGGGCCTCAGGCAACAATTCCTGAAAGCTTTTTCTTGTGTTCTCTTCCTAAATATTTCCTACTAAATGCTAAACCCATCAGGCAGCTGGTGATTTTAAGGGAGGGAATTATATAAATTATAAATCTAAATCTATGCCTAGCAACCCTGCCTTTACTACCAATGATTTGCAGACATTGTTTCAAATCCTTCTCAGAACAACTGTAAACAGTATTATTAGCTTAGTCCCTCTCAGAACAACTTTAAACAGTATTACTAGCTTCATAGCGGAAGTGGAGCTTAAGAAATTTGGCAATTTTCAGACAGGCATGGTGGTGTAAGCCTGTAATCCCAAGACCAGCCTCAGCAACTTAGTGAGACTCTCAGCAACTTAGTAAGACCTTGTTTCCAAACAAAAAATAAAAAGGGCTGGGGATGTAGCTCAGAGTTAGAATGCCCCTAGGTTCAATCAGAAAGAAGCAAAGAAGGAGGGAAGGGAGGGAGGGAGGGAGGGAGGGAAGGAGGGAGGGAGGGAGGGAAGGCAGAAAGACAGGCAGGCAGGCAGGCAGGCAGGTGGACAGGCAGGCGGACAGGCAAGCAGGCAATTGCTTGGCTACTAAGGGGCAAAGGCCAGAATCAAGCTCAGGTCTGACCAGAGAGCTTGGGCTCTTTCCCCTGTAACGAGGGCCTCTCCCCTAACTTAAGAGTCTGCTTCTTTCTCCATCTACAATTTCTCACTCTAAAATTCTATGACTTCATTAACTTGCACTAACTCTGGACACTAGAAATAGAAAACTCATGATTAGCTATATCAAGGTACACAAACTCTCCTGTGGAAATGAGAAGGGCGTCGCAAGTTCTAGGTTTTTCATGGACTCCTAATCTGATGTGTGAATTAACCAGGCTATTTATTGTTCACTGATTCCCTCCCCGTTGACACTGTGTTAGTTAGCTTTCTGTCACTGTGACGAAATCCCTGAGATAATCAACTTTGAAAGAGAAAAGGTTTGCTTTGGCTCGCAGTGTTGAAGGGTCCAGTCCATGATCAACTGGCCCTGATGTTCTGGGACTGTGGTAAGCAGCACATTGTGACAGGTGCATGTGGTGGGAGCAAAACCCGTTTCCTCATCACAAGCCAGGAGCCCACAATCCCCTTCAAGGGCACCCCTCCAATGACCTAAACACCTCGCATTGAGCCCCACCTCTTAAAGGATCCACCACCTCCCAAAAGTACCATGCTGGGGACCAAATCCTTAACACACAGACCTTTGGGAGGCACTTATCCAAACCACAATACACACGAATACATTATTTATTAGTAGAAGTAGCTGGAGACAGAGCAAGGAAGAGAGGGGGAGAAAAAAATACCACGTTCCTTTAGCAGTGAATTTGTCAACCTCTGGCCCAAAGCTCGGTAGGGGATGAGGGTTGACAGACAAGTCAACTGATCACACAGTCAGATGAACTACCCTCTACTCCATTTTTGGAGCTCGTAATTTGTTTGAGAATCCTTTCCTTCTAATCGCTGCCTAATAATGAATCCCAGCACCTCCTGCCGTTAGACTAGCTGCCCAGAGTGAGAAGCTCTTTCAACTAATTGGATTTATCTTTGCACTTGGCAGGCATCACCAGCAGAAATAGATACACAAACCCTACCCGCATCAGCAAGTGTTTCCCATCTAGGATGCGGGAGACGCTCTGCGCTTTAGACACAGCTGCGTGAGGCAAAGGTCCCGCCTGTAGATGCCGTTTCCTTTCCTTTCCCAAGGCCGAGAAACTACCTCTTCCCTTTATAGGCGATTAGGTTAGTCGTTGGCTAAAAGGAACCCTGAGCTTGTCTGAGTATGGTCTGTCATTTAAGCAAGAGGAAATCCCTTAGATTTTGGAGTCAGCTGGGGTTCAAGTCCTGCCTCCTTCTACCTGGCTGAGGGCCATGGGGCAAGTTACCCTTCCTCTCTCCCTGCCTCAGTTTCCTTATCTGTAAAAGGATTCTACCCTGTGGAGCTGGGACAGGAATTAAGAGATACATTATATCCAGTAGCGCCCAATTATAGTTTTTATACCATGATGTATTAAGTGCTCTAGCGCAGACTGCCTACAAAGTAGCTATGTGACATTTAAAGGGGATCACTCTTCTGTGACACTCATCCTGTTGTCTAATGTCTTTCTGAGTCTCTAATTTCCAAAACTATCACAGGCACTGTCACAGAAGTGGTGGACGCAGATCTAGACCAGCTCTTTGAGTGCACAGCCTAGACACTGCCCATCTTCTGACTAAAGAAGAGGAAGACGTATCTTAGCAACAATCAGACCTGGAGCCTAAAGAACGACCCCAATGTCTGAACAAGTCCAGGGTGGGCTCCTGACAACCTGCTTCATGATGGGCCACATAGTGTGTGTGTGTGGGGGGGGGTGCCACATCTCACCCGTGACATCACCACGGCCATCTCAAAGGTCCCCACGGTGTCCATGTTAGCCACAATGATGGGAACCCCTGAGTAGGTCTGCTTCGAGTTCCGGAACGTATAGGTTCGCTCAAGATCCACCTGTTGGCAAAAAGGGGAGAGAAATGAGTGTCTGCTCTTACACCCTATGTGTGGAATTTCTGGTGTTCCGAGCCAGTGGGAAGAACACAAAGGAAGTGTCTGATCCTTGGTCCCTGGATTCTAGGGCCCGGGCCAGGTGTTCCCAAGACTGGAGAGTCCCTGAGGGAACCAAGTAACAGGTTGTACCCAAGTGCAAAAGCCCAAATGGTGCCTCGCCAGAACAAGGCACAGGATGCTCCACCACAAAGCCGAAGCTCCAAATCAGGAGCTTTCTCCCCTCCTCCATTAGCCTCTCTATGCCTACCGCTGCCTTCTATTCTCTGCCTGGTTCACGCCGGTCGTGAACATCCATAAGCATGTTATCTTTTCCCCACTTCCAAGCACTGGAAGGACAATTGTCCTTCTGGGAAAATCCACTCTGCTCTCCCCTGCCAAGGGGGACCCTCCTCCAGTCAGACTCCCTGCGCTCCTCACCTTTCACCTAGAACCACACTCCAAATTTACCCTGCAGTGAACTCCACACCATTAATCCCTCGGCCTCTCAACCTCCGCAGCTGTTCTGTAATTACGAGCATCTTTCAAAGAGCTGCAGGGAAGTATACTGCGGCCATATGTTTGTGCATATAAAACACTTGTTCCTTGAACTCGCACACAGCTGGAGGGAGGGCCCTCCGATTCTGCTGTGACTCCCACTTCAGGGCATTTATGACTACCAGCTGTCAGGATTCCAGAATGATCCCTCACCAGGACAGTGAGCTTAGCAGGAACAGGGTGCTAGGGCTGGGCCCTCACAAGAGCAGCCAGGCAGCAACCTAGCGAGACCCACAAGACCCTCAGCAAAATAAAAAATGAGAAGGGGCTGAGGGTATAGCTCAGAAATAGAATGTTCCTGGGTTCAATCCCCAGTACCAATTAAAAAAAAATTACCTCTATGACCCAGAGCAGGTCCTGGGCCTGTTCTTATCACAGAGAAGGCCCCCACCCCTTATAGGCTCCATTTTGAGTACATTTCTAGCTGAGTTTGGTCAACAGAGGACACTGCATAAAAAACTGAAGGATGGTGGGGAAGATAGGGAGGGGGTCGGGGTGGTTCTCCCAGACCCCTTCTGCCTTGCGCAACTTCTCCAGAGTGACTGCGTCCCCCTCAGGCCTGTGCTCCTGGTTCCAACTTTCCTAGTCCCTCCCCACCCCCACCCCACTGACCCTCACCCTAGGGTGGGAGCAGCTTCTTACTGTTGCCGATCTCAGGGGTTCCTCAATACCTCATTCAGCATCTCAGCTGTGTAAGGACATTAGAGGGACTCTACTTTACAGTCCCTGATTAGCCGGGTGTGGTGGCTCACACCTGTGATCCCAGTACTTGGGAGGCTGAGACAGGAGGATTGCAAGTTCCAGGCCAGCCTCAGCAACTTAGTGAGGCCCTCCGCAACTTAGTGAGACCCTGTTGTTTCAAAATAAAAAATTAAAATAGGGCTGGGGATGTAGCTCAGAGGTAGAACGCCCCTGGACCTTGGCAGGTACAGACCATGCCAGAGGTGGGTGCTTTGCCCAGGGTAAACTGGCAGAAAAACACAGGTGTAAACCTTATGCTTCTGAAGTAATTTAGACCTCAGTGAATCCTGGCTGCCTGAGCACCCCAGCGACGATCAGTTCCTACCAGGGTTTCCCTGGATCCTTTTGTTCTTTTTCACTTGACTCAACTTTCACTTTACACCAGCGGTATCAAGTCAGTAAACAACAGGGGACAGCGCGGGTCCTCAGCCTTTCCATTCCTCTTGCCTCTCTACACGGGGCTCCATGCCCAGAAGGCTTCCTGAGAGGATGATGTCCTAAAAATGGCTGCACCAGCCTTGGACAGCAGCCGATGCAGGGAAATGAGATGCTGTCATTGCATGAACCTATGTAGCAAGGCGTCCCTTTCCCCACTCCCTTCAAGACGACTCCTGGTTCTGCATCGGTGAAGCAAGTTATACTGACATTCTGCAAGATAACTGAGGGAGCCCATTAGTTGCAGCCTTCTGTGCTGCTAATGGCTCTTTAACATTCTGGCTCCCAGGCTTAAAACAATCAGAATTCCTTGGCCTCAAATTACTCTTACACTCCTCCAAGATGCATGGGGAGAGAGCTGCTATGCTCTGCTTCCAGCTGAGATAACAATGGGTTTTTCCTGGCTCTCCAACACCTATCAGCAGCACAGGGAAAAAATACTTTCACAGAAAAGGGCAGCCTTGGTGACAAATCCTGCCCTTAATTTCTAGTCCTTTCCCTAAGACAGATTCTTGGGGTTGGGTGTGTGTAGTATGCACAAGGCCCTGGGTTCTACCCCCAGCACCCCCACATACACACACACAAGGCCAATTGTTTGCCATACTTAATCCTAAAAATGAAATTCTCTTCCCCAACCTTATCTACCCAGGCGCACACACACACCCAAAACAGACCAGTCCTTCACTGAGACAGATAAATATATTAAATATTCTGGCCTCCCAGGAACAAAACTTGGCATTTAATCGGCCACAGCTGGTCAATGCACCAAATATAGCACCTCTAAATCCCCGCTCTGCTCAGTAGCCGTCTGAAAAGGAACAGAAGTAACAAACTCCTCTCCCTCACCTCAAAAATACACATTTCTATGGTTAGTCCAAGGACCTGACGTTTGGGGGGCTCAAAAGTACCGGTGTGGTGGCGCACACCTGTAATCCCAGTATTTGGGAGGCTGAGACAGGGGGATCGCAGGTTTGTGGCCAGCCTCAGCTACTTAGTGAGGCCCTCCGCAACTTAGGGAGATCCTGTTTCAAAATAAAGAATAAAAAATAGGGCTGGGGGTGTAGCCCAGAGGTAGAATGCCCCTGGGTTCAATCCCCAGTACAAAAAAACAAAAACCCAAAAATTTTTAAAAAAATAGGGCTGGGGTGTAGTTCAGAGGTAGAATGTCTCTGGGTTCAATCCCCAGTACCAAAAAAAAAAAAAAGAAAAGAAAAGAAAAAGAAAAAACTACAAATGGGGGCCTACACGTCACATTCTTCAATCCAATGCTATGGATCAAGCTAATAACCTGCTCCATAAAATAAGCTCTAGCTTCCTACCCTAACAAAAATACTGCATCCATGGACCAGTAAGGTGCCAGAAAATGGGAGCATGACGAGCCAGCCCCATCCCATACCCGCTTCCCTCCCAGTCCCCATGTGCCCACAGACACTCTAGTCTGCATGTTAGGCTCCATGCACACCCACACACTGCCACTTGGCCACTCTCTGGGGTCTGAGGGGGCACCCCAGCAGCATGGTTGGTCCTTGGGAAAACACCCCTGGGGAAGTGGCCCATACAGTCCGTGGAATCAGCTCAAAGTCATCCAAGGAGGGGCACCCAGGATCCTGAGTACCTGGAGAGCACCCCTAGAAGGAATGGCAGAGCCCACGGGCCCTGCCCAGTGAGGAGGAGTGCCACCAGGGGAGGAGTGGGAACCTAGATCCACAGCTGGTCGCCAGTAAAGCGATTCCTTTATTATCTAGATTGCTTGTCCTCTGTCTCACCAGCGTGGGGGAAGGACAATGCCTCTCATCTTTGTAGTCCTATAGGCTCAACAGGTATGAAATAAATGAGTGTATGGTAAGAGTGATCCTGTGTTTTGGCCCCCAAGCCTTTGCAAGGCGATGCCTAGTGGTCCTGGTCCAGCCCTGTGGACATGGATCCAGCTCCAGGAAACTTCGCCGTGGCTTCTCAGGCTTCAGAGCCGCTCACGCACCGCTGCGGCAGCACCAAGGGGCCACGGGTTCTGCCAGTGGAAAGGGTGCTGGGTGCCAGAGGCCAGTGCGGCCGTGTGCACAGCACAGTCCTTTCAGGATGACTTCGGAAAACATGTTCAGGCTGCTTCAAATCTCGTAAATCAAAACCATTGTGTTGGAGACCGTATGTGTATTTTGGAGTATCTCCCTAGGTGATTCTGATATATTCATGACGGAGAACAAGTCTAGTCAAACCCTCTAATCCTACAGCACAGGATTATGGGCTGAACCATGTCTCCCCCCACAAGAGGTTGAAGTCCTAACCTCCAGTACCTGAGAATGTGACCTTATTTGGAAATAAGGTCTTTGCAGGGGGTCAGTGGGGTGATGTATCTACAAGCCAGGGAAAGCCCAGAGATTGCCAGCAAACCCGCAGAAGCTGGGGAGAGGCAGAGAATATTCTCCCTCACAGCCCTCAGAAAGAGCCAACCCTGCAGACCCCTTGACCTGGCACTTCTAGCCTCAGAACCGGGAGACAGTAAGTTTTGGTTGATTAAGCCACCCGAGTTTGTGGTACTTAGCTCCAGCAGTCCCAGGCAATAACAGAGCTTAGATGAGAACCCAGGCCTCCTTTCTCCTGCCCAGTATTCTCTCCATGCTACCCTCCATGACCAACCCGTTGCAGATGACGACAGCAAAACTAGAACTCTTCTCTCTGAAACTGCTTGCGAAACAATTACTATGGAGATTTTTGTTGTTGTTGTTGTTATTTATTTATTTATGTGTGCATGTGGTACTGGAGATGGAACCCAGGGGCATTCTACCTCCGAGCTACACCCCCAGCCCTATTTTATTCTTTTATTTTGGAACGGGGTCTAAGTTGTGGAAGGCCTCACTAAATTGCTAAAGTTGGCCACAAACCTGCAATCCTCCTGTCTCAGCCTCCCAAGTACTGGGATTACAAGCATGTGCCACCACGCCCAGCTACAAGAGTTTTAAGCAGACTGAATGTTGGTTCTATCTTCCCTATCACTGGACAAATGGGTGATTTCCTGCTGTGCAAATTGTCTGCAATGCTGGACTTTCAAAGTTAGGATTGCATTACTATGTTTGTTTAAAAAAAAAAAAAGTTCTTACAAGCTTGAACACTTGGGTGGGATGTTACAGCCAGGAGTGGGTCCCAAGGAAGAAAATGCTCTGTAGTGAAGGAACCGTGCAAGCTCCCCAGTGCATCACATAAGGACCAAGATCTTGACTTAACAAATGTCCCCTCCTCTGAAAAGATGATCCAGATGTTCCCAGGTAACCCCTGGCACTTCAACCTTCTGTACTAGGAGCTGGAGAGTTGAGAGATGACTGTCTACCTGGAGCACCCACACAAAGGCCACCTGTTCCACCTCCACCTGTACTCTACTTCGAGAGCCAACCTCAGTTCACTTTGTGAGGCTTGTGAAAATGTCCCTGCAGAAGTTCCGGGTTTCTGGATGGGAGCTCGGGCTCCCTTTCCATTACCTGCTCACTGCCTGATGATCCACCACCAGGGCTGGCTCTTAGCAAAACGCCCACAGTGACAAAACTTGTCAGCTGTCAAAATTCTCTTTTCCCAGCCAGACTCTGCTTCCTGGTGTAGGTTCTCTCTCCTAGTTCCCCTCAAACCTGTTCTCTGCCCAATGTTGGATATCTACTATTTAGTTTCCAATTTGCCTCCAGGTATAACTTCTGTGAGGGTGCACACATTTTAGGCTTCTGATTGTACAATGAAAAGTTTGTATCTGCCAGGCGTGGTGGTGCACACCTATAATCCTAGCACTTGGGAAGCTAAAACAGGAGGATCACAGGTTTGAGACCAGCGTCCACGACTTGGCAAGACCCTCAGCAACCTAGTCAAGACGCTGTTTCAAAACAAAACTAAAAAAGGGGCTGAGGCAGGGAGTGATGGCACAAGCCTGTAATTCTATTACTTGGGAGGCTGAGACAGGATGCTCACAAGTTCGAGACCTGCCTCAGCAACTTAGCAAGACCCTGATTCAAAACAAAAAAATAAAAAGGGTTGGGGATGTAGCTCAGAGGTAGAATGTCCCAAGGTACAGTCCCCAGTACAAAAATAAAAGGAAGAGCTGGGCATGATGGCACATGCCTATAATCTAGTACTTGGGAGGCTGAGACAGGAGGATCACATTGAAGCCGGCCTCAGCAATCTAGAGAGACCCTGTTTCAAAATAAAAAATAAAAAGGGCTGGGTGTGTAACTTGGAGCTAGAGTGCCCCTGAGTTCAATCCCCAGTACCACAAATAATAATAATAATAATAATAATAATGATAAATAAAAGGAAGAAAGAAAGGTAGGTTATTTTGTATCTGCCTACAAGAAACTTCAGAGATCAACAAGCAAGCTGAGAAACACTGAGGGGATTAGAGAGGCCTGATCAGATCCCTCAACTCCACTCAGGCAAGGAAAGTCAGGTGATCGGGCGGCAGTGGCCAGCCAGGCAGCAGCCTCCTGACCCAGGAAGCTAAACCTGGAGAACCAACTGGAAAGGCAATACCAGTTGATTCCAGTTTCCTGGCCCACAGCTGGCAAACTCCCACAAAGGTGAAAATAAGAAAAAGTCCTCAAGGGCACTGGCTTCTCCCTGTGAATTGTACGCATAGACTGCATGGTGCCACAGCCCGGGATGGCATTAATAGTGGCAATCAGCCCCAATTATGAAACCAAGAGCTGTATGACGTCATACCGTTCCCTAAGAAGGAACACATCATTCCATTACCTCAATTTTTAACGTTTTAACTTCCCTTCCCAAGTGGTTTTCTGGCTCATAAAACACATCTATCCTTGCTTTGAACACATACTTTTTTCTTAAAGTTTTTATCTTCTAAATTAATTTTTCACAAATATTTAAAGCATATTGAGGCCACTAAACTTATGAGTCTGCCCAGAATCCCCACACTCCATCCGGCCCTGATCTTGATTGCTACCCAGCAAACTTTATTTTTGTTCCAAGAGTTAGCCCTGCTTCTCAGCGCCTTTGAAAGGACAGGAGGAAGGACAGGCACCGGGCATCTAATCTGGGGTGATAAGGGTCCCTCAGTCCTCCCCCACCTCTTCCTGCCCTATCCTATGCTGGCTCCAGTCAGCCAATGGGGCTGCTTGGAGAGAGACCGGGTTCTACTCATTGGCTAAGGCAAGAGGCTGCTCTCACCCAAACAAGCTCTAGGCTGGCAGCTCGCGGCACTGCAGTCAGGCCTGGGCACTGGAGTGGAGCTCCTGGCCCAGGGGGGTTATTTATGGTCTTGTTTGTGGAGCTGGAGAAATGGGGCTGGGCACCGCTGGCTCAGCCTCCACCTGTTTACTCCTTCAGCCCCAACCATCCAAGACCCTGTCTTTCCCCCTTTTCCTCCCAAGCTCCCAGAAAACCAGACAAAGTCCCAACCCGGCACACCACCCCAGTGGGCTGTGCCTTCCCTTAAAACTAGTTCATCCTTCAGGGTCTGACCTCCTCCCCCTCCCCAGGTTTTTTCCCGTCCCGCGTCCACCTGCTCCTTCGTTGATCTCACTAAGGCAGAACCAGCAAAACGCCCGAGGCTTCCCACTCACTCTCCCACCCGCACGCAGGCGCTGTCTCTTCTCCCCAGGGCTGGGCTGGGACCATGAGATGTCCAGTCCCGCGCAGGGCCACCGGGAACGGGTTCCCAAGCTCCGCTCCCGGAAAAGCCACCAAAACTCGGAAAGTAAACCTCGAACTTGCGTCCGGGGCTAGGGGTCCCGGTTTTTCGGACCTGTTAAATTCCACTGCGGGACCTGACGCTGGAGCAGAGGCAGCGACTGGAGACGCTGCCAAAGACCACAAAGATCTTTAGTTGTTTTTCTCTTCCTTTCCACCAAGCGCCACCGTTTCCTTTTCTCCCTGCGTGCGCTCCCTGCCCCATTCTTTCCAAACCTATTGGCCACTTGATCTTCGCCCCTCTGAGGTCCGGCAGTGTAAACTCCCCCCTGCCCACCGGACCCGCCGGGTTTAGAATTTAGGCCCGGGCTGGGCCCTGGGTCACTGCCTTTACTGCGGGCCCACGTCCTGGCAGGGACTGGCCCTCCCCTTTCTAGGCGGTGAGCCGGGGCAAAGGGGGACAGCACCCCAGACACAGGAAAGCAGGCAGGGTGACCCGTGCCACCCCTGCCACCCACCTCCCCCGCGGCACCAGAAGGAAAAAAAAAATCCCCAGCCCCAGGCGGCTGGCGGACGGCCCACCTCGGCTCGGCTCCGGAGGCTGCTCCGCTTGGGTCGCAGCAGGACATCCTTGAAGTCCAGCTTGAGGTCCGCGTCTATGCGGGGCATGGTGCGGGCGGCTCCTGGCTGCGGTGCCGAGGCCGGTGCGCCTGCGGGTCCCGAGCACGCGGCTCTCCAGGCCGCCGGCCCCGCGCCCCAGCTGCGCTCCGCCCGTGCGCCCCGCCCCGCCAGCGCCCCGGGGCTGGCCCCGCCCCCGCCCTACGCC
>PVJS01053011.1:0-13426 GCA_004027185.1 Glis glis | reverse complement strand
AACCCCCCTGGGTTGGATCCCCGGTACTGCAAAAAAAAAAAAAAAAGAAAAATGCCTTTCTCTCAGAGAGACATAGTCTTCTGGCATGGAAGCCTGGGTTTACTGACATGACATGGGCCAGACCTTCCACAGCTCATCCTTGCTTGACGACCCCTTGGTGCTAAATGGGAACTTCCTTCTCCTGGGTTGTTAATCCAGCTTCCCCCAAGGACTCCCTCATTTGGAAAATTGAGTGCTGATTGGAAATGGCTCCTGAATGCAGAGGAACACTTCCTTGCCACAGGAGGGGATTTCTCTGTTAGATGAGAATGTAGATCGGCAACCTAGCAGCCCGAACAATAACTCATCAGTGAGCTATGTGTTCCTCCTGTCCACGCCCTTTATGATTTCCATGAGCCTGGAGTCCCCCGCCCCCAACACACACAGTAAATCACAGAGAGAGAAATTATCTGGGGGAGTGAGAGAGATTAACTGCTTTGGACAGGGTAAAGTACTACAAGATCTGCGCCCAGGCGAGAAGCCCGGGGGACGTTGAGCTCTGCATCCTATTATTCCGTGTCGAGATCTGCATACGGCAGACTAATTTCTTAGACTGCAATCTCATTTGAATGTGTCAGAGATTAAATGGCGATAATGTTGGAACTTCTGCTTCAAACACCAGGCACAGAGAATGGCCGTTGGCAAACACTTTGCTTGAGTGCGGCACAGATTTCTGCCAGGAATTCGGTGGTATTTCAGTGGAACTAGAGTTTGGGGTTTCTTGTTACTCAACACATACAGCTAATTGCACTGAACTTGACATAGAAGCGTCTAAACTTCACAATCGACCTATGATGCCATTGAATTCCTTTCTGAATTCAAGATGGATTGGAATTCTTTATGAATTTTGATTTTTTTTTTGCGGTACCGGGGATTGAACCCAGGGGCGTTCTACCTCCGCGCTACACCCCCGGCCCTATTTTTTTATACTTTATTTTGAAACCGGGTCTCACAAAGTTGTGGAGGGCCTCACTAGGTAGAGAGAGAGAGAGACAGGGAGAGAGAGAGAGAGAGAGAGAGAGAGCGAGCTGAGGCTGGCCGTGAACCCGGATCCTCCGGTCTCTGCCTCCCAAAGTACTGGGATTACAAGCGTGCGCCACCACGCCCGGCATGAATTTTGATCTTTGATGCTTAGTTCTTTGGGGATGTAGTATCTAGAAATACATATTCCCCCTCCCCCCATAGTAGAAGGGTCATCTCTGCCAGCCATCCATGCCAGGGGCTGTCAATGAAGTCGAGGTGGAAGATCTTGCAGGGATGTGCTGTTTTGCTGGACCGCTAGCCACTAACGATTATTTTGTTTACATTGTGAAAAACGATGCCAAGGTTCCCAGATTCAGGCTACTGTGGTAAACAGCAGAGTCCTGAAGATGGAAACTCACTGGCTAGTTGGCACTCATTAAAGTGACTTACGACGAGGTCTTTCCCCCTCTCAAGAACATCTATGGTAAGATATTTATACATTTATTAATACAATGATTTGATGTTGGGATGAATTTCCAAATAACCCAGTGCTGGAGGAGGGCAATGGGCAGGAGTAGAGATGAAATGGGGTTGGCCATGGAGAGAGTTCATTATTCCCTCTACTTCTGTTATCTGTTTGGAATTTTCCATAAGGCAAACTTTAAAAAGAATTCCTTTTCAAACAAACAGCCCTATGGAATAAAAATGCCAAACTGTAAAAATGTGTCTATACAAAACTGTGACTTCCACACTCAAAATGCTCTTATTTGGAATGTTTGTAATCAAATACAATCTTGGAAATTAACAGCAATTTCCATTTGGCATCCCTTCTTTATATGAAGTAAAATTGCCACAAGGGCTAGATCTACTGAATATCTATGTCACCTGCTCTTTTTAGGTAGATTTTCCATCAGGCGACTATTTAATCCACCTAACGTGTGGGAAGAAATGTACATTATTGCTTCTGTTGACATCATTTAAAAATACCTATTTGTATCGTATAAGCTAAGGATGCACAGTACCAGAAAGCGAGGAAATGGAGTGTGTTTGGAAGACGTGCTGTGCATCAGACCTTCCCTCCCATCAGCCTGGCTCGCTTCCACTTTCTTCCCCAGACTTCCGCGATGCGCCGCGTTCTTGTCAACACCATCGCATCCTGATCTTTTTCAGTGAGTGGAGAATTTTTCAGTGAGCGGTCAGGCTTTTTTTTTTTTTCCACTTTACTGCGAATAAACATCCAGGCACCGAGACGCCTTCGGAGCAAGGGAGCACCCTAGTGGCCAAGCCCCTCATTCCATTTGAATCAGGTCTCGTGTGTTTTTAAACTAAGAAACGAGAAATAATTGGTATAACATGAGTCATAACATCAGATACAAAAAATGTGAATTCATGGGATATGTATATCTAGAAAGGCGCAGGCAATTAAACATGTAGCCACTCTTTGTCTGGAGAGCCAAGTGGCCTGCATGTGTGTTTCCGAACCACATGGATGCGCCTGTTATTATAAAGTGCGTTTGGCGTTCTTGAGGTTTGGAAGAATCTCCTCTGTCCGAACCTTATGACTTCACTTCTCGCGCACCTCAGAGAGCAAATACAGATTCTTAAAGGTGTCCTCTTCCTTCACGGGCTGCTCTCCTAGGTAGCATCTCGCGGGCAGTCGGGGGAAGAGCGGCTAGAGACAGAATCACAGCTTTCCAGTCCTGCTCTGTCTTTCATGAGCAGAGTAACATTGAGCAAATTAATTAACCTCTCTGTGCCTCCATTTTCCCATCTGTAAAATGGGCAGTTTTCCCTCATATCAACAGGATAAAATGCTACAATAGTAGCAGATACCTGATAAAAGTGTGAGAATCCAAGTGGCTATTCCAACAGCACCTGAGATGCAGCACTGCAATGACTTGAAGTTCATATCATCCTTTTCAGACGGCGGTTACACCTGTCATCTGCACAACCATATTTTTTTATTCTGAATGTGTTCATGCCTCAAATGGTCTGTTCAAAGAATCTACAGACCATGAACCTTTTTGAGGAGCACGATACTTGGGAAATCCCACCCACAAATCTGTAGGATAATCATGGGATAGAAAACACAGGACAGACCTTCACCCCCAACACTCATCTACACACACACCATAGCGCAGGATGTTTTAACTGGAAATATCTACAGCAAAGGATTAATGGGCAGGTTCATCTTTTCAAGGTCACCGTTCCAAAGAGGCCAGGTGAACATTTTGAACCCTTCTGCAAAATTTGCAGAACCATTTCCCCACATCACAACAGTACAAGAAATGAACCGTAATTAACTTCGGTGCCTTGAGGGCGAATTAGCCACACACTGGATTATTTGACAAGCTAGCGATTTCAGGTGAAAATAAAAGTGCGTTTAAATATAAAGAGGGAGGAATAGATTTAGAACTCTCAAGGAAAGAAATCCCAAGGCTATAGTAAATCATGACTAGCAGCCCTGTAATTCATTCAGAAGAAAATGAATTACTCCCCTCAGGAGCAAGTTGGGTAAACCTTAACAGTCCTAGAAGCATCTGCAGGGCTTCCCACCAGCCCTGGATATTTTTTTTTACGTGTCTTATCTTTAGTACCTTTTATGTTGGGGAAGATTAATCTGTATTATCTCCTGAGAACATGTCATTCAGACTTTAAACTTATTCTCCTCATCACAGACCATAAAAATCACATAGTTATCCCAGTGTGGTGCGGAACTCCTGTTATCCCAGTACTTGGGAGGCCGAGACAGGAGGATCGCAGGTTTGAGGCCAGCCTCAGCACTTTAGCGTGGCCCTCTGCAATTTAGTGAAACTCTGTTTTCAGATAAACAAATAAAAATAAAAATAGGACCGCGGGTGTAGCTCAGCGGTAAAGTGACCCTGGGTTCAATCCCCAGTACCACGGTAAATAAGTAAATAAATGAATAATAAATAAATATCACATAGTTATCAACCATGCAGCTCTAACTCCTTGGTGTGTGGATAATCCAGTCTTGTATTATTAAGTTTTCTGTTTTTACAACCCAAATCCTAAATGGCTCAAACCAACCTTTTCAAGTTACACAGTATTTTGTAAAAACCCACAACAGGAAAATAGATGTCTTAAAATTTTACAATCAGAGTAGCACTGCTATCCTTGAGGTTTTGATATGTGTCCCCAAATACTGGTGGATGCCACCACAGGGAAATATAATTAGCACATTTACACTCCTTGCCTGGAGGCCTCACGATAATTCAAACGATCCTCTGTGTCCTAGACTTTGGGATTTCCAAATGAGGAGTCTGTCTAGAAATCCATTAACTTTGCTTTCTTGAATAGAAGAGGATCAAGAAAAATGCAACCCCATCCCAATCTATAGTAAAACAAGGTTTATGAGATTTTTAATAAACTTTTAGTTCTAAAAGCAAATATCAATTTGTTCATCTAATGATTTTTTTGCCTTGCGAAATTCAAACATCTGCTACTTTCAAGTGCAATCTCATTTACTAATGGCCTATAATTAAGAAGAAATTGTTAGCTAAACAAACAATTAGCTTATTTGTCTGGAGAATAAGTAGGGAGCAGGTTCACTATGGGTTCCCTGCCTTGACCCACTTCCTACTTGTACAGACTGCTTGCTGGATTTTCTAGTTTTCATACCTAAAGTAATTTCTTAAACGACAGAAGATAAGATGTTTATGTATTTTCTTCTGAAGAAGAAGCAGGTTAACAGATGTATAAAATGTCACACCACAGGTCAGACTCTTATTTCCAATCCTGCTTCTCGGCCCTAGGGAAGATATTAGCCCCTGCACACTGAAGTTCTCGTCTATAAGGTGAGGATGTTCAGTCACCATTAGCCGTGTGAAGTCGGCAGCTTCATGATTTAATAATTCTCCTTAAAGAATAGATGCTTTATATTAATGTGCTTTTCCCCAAAATAAAGAACAATGGGAAAATATTTTGATTTTGCATAAAGACCTTAAGTATATATTTAGGAAAATAATTGCATTCTTTGTGATTATTAAGGGAATCTGCAAAAACGGCACACTCGACGCAAAGTCATGCCCCTAACAAAGGGGTGGGCGGTGAGCTACTTACAAGAGGTCAGCAAGACTTCTCAGTGCATTTGTGGTTCTGCTAGCTACATTCTGCGTTTAGAGGGACATGCATACTGCAGACTTCTGAACTCAGGCAACAGCCCCTGGCTGCGGCGACCTAATGCTGAGCTCATCTGACCGGCTGTCCATGGCAAGCTCCGCCTTAGCTGAGTCGCCAAAGCAGGAAACAGATGGAATAGAACTGAGTTAATAGCTTCCTTGGGTGGTGCATGAAAGCAGAACACAGTCCATTCAATGCGACACGAAGGGGCCTGTGTTCCTGCAAGGTGGTGACTAGACACGGAGCCATCCCAGAGGCCCTGAGGCAAGGTGGGAAGGAAGTAAGGCAGAGGGACACCGGGCTCAAGCACAAATCCTAAATCAAGTGGAAATCGGCAATGTGGCACTACCAAAAAATACCACTTGCAGATTATAAGGAAGTTTTACAAGAAAAGAAACCAATAGCCAAAACTTAACTGTGTTCTAAAATATGTATCCAATTATAATTTATTAAGTCCAGTTTTAATGCTAATTATTTCTATGAGACATTAATGTCTTATTCTGCAAAATGGAAATACAAATTCCTACCTACTTGTCCATCTTGGGTGCCTAAGATTTTCTTCTTATCTGCTCTGAATGACTGATGGACTGCTACAATCACCTCAATCTGCATTTGGATATTATCTATGTACAGGACACATACCTACCTACGGACTCGTATATTATCTACGTACATGGCTTATACCTGTGGACTATACGCACATGGCATATGGACTCATTTATTATCCATGCACATGGCATATACCTAAGGACTTGTATATTATAATATGCACATGGAATATACCCGTGGACTATAAGCACATGGCATATACCTATGGACTAATATATCATCTATGCACATGGCGTATACCTATGGACTCGTATATTATATATGCACATGGCCTATACCTACAGACTCGTATATTATATATGCACATGGCATATACCTGTGAACTCATATATGCACATAGCATATACCTGTGGACACGTATATTACATATGCACATGGCATATACCTGTTAACTCCTATATTATCTATGCTCATGGCCTATACCAGTGGACTCATATATATACACATGGCATATACCTGTGGACTCCTACATTATCTATGCACATGGCATATACCTACAGACTCATATATTATCTGTGCTCATGGCCTATACCTATGGACTCATATATATATACATGCCATATACCTGCGGACTCCTACATTATCTATGCACATGGCATATACCTACAGACTTATATATTATATATGCACATGGCATATACCTATAGTCTCATTTATTATATATACACATGGCATATACCTGTGGACATGTATATTCTATAGGCACATGGCATATACCTAGGGTCTCATTTATTATATATACACATGGCATATACCTGTGGACATGTATATTCTATATGCACATGGCATATACCTAAGGACTCATATATTACGTATGCACATGGCCTATACCTATGGACAGGTACACAGCACACCACACATGCACAAGCCAGACAGTCTGCTCACCTTGGGCTTCCCTGATTTTCCGGCCCGCTGCAGACTTGCGGAGCACGCTCCTCCCGGAGCTGAAGAGGCTGGTCAGCTCGTCCAGAGGGCTGGAGAGGGGCCTGGAGTTGGGAGGGCTATAGGGGACCGGGGAGGAGGAGGTGGAGGTGGCCTTCCTGTGCTCGGCTCTGGCCGCCTTCACGGGGGAGTAAGGGACCTTGGAGAAAGAGCTGCAGGGACCCGCGGGGGCAGAGTTTGGCTTCGGGTGCATCTTGGACGGGTCTGCGTTCGGGGGAGCTTTCCCGGTGACCCCCGGGCAGGCCTCGGGGGGCGGGAAGGCGAAGTGAGTGGGCGGCCTGCAGGGTGCAGGGGGCGGCCCGGGGGGCGGGGGCGGCGAGGCCCTGCTGGAGCCATTGAACCCCGCGAGGCCGGGGGACGCCGGTCTGTCGCCGTCGCCCTTCTGGGTCTTGGAGTACTGGGGCGACAGGGGGCTGGAGCCCTCCGGCTGCACGGGGTACTTGAGGGCCGTCTCCAGCTCGGGCAGCTTCTTCACCTCCAGGGGCGTCAGGGGCGACTCGTCGGAGGCCGGGGAGCAGGTCACCGGGGTGGGGGGGAAGACCAGCAGCGGCGGCCGGTGAGGAAGCAGGTTGGGGAAGGGGGGCGGGATGTCGCACGTGTCCTTTGAGGGCGGGCAGCTGCTCTCGCCGGCCTCCAAGGCCAGGGCTTGACGAGTGTCCAAGAGCAGAGGGGGCGAGGCGGACAGGAAGGAGACCATGCCCAGGCTGCAGCCCTCCTCCGGCAAGAAGTACTTCATCTCCTCGTACACGGACTCGCCCTGGTCCGGGCTGTCGGCCTCGGGGAGGCCGGCCCTGGCCGCGTTCCCCACCATCTCAATGTACACGGGCTCCGTGTCCTCGTTGTCGTACCCCGGAGGCAGCGGCAGGCGCAGCGGCAGCTTCGGGGAGCCCTGCGGAGTGGCATCTGGGGGGCAGGCCCGCTGCGCGCTGGGCATCCCTGGGGCTTGGCGTGCACCTGCAGGGCCCAGGGCGCCTGGGGGCCGGGGGCCCCAAATCTCCTCGTAGGAGCCACTGAGCTTGGTGTTGGGACTTCTCTTTGGCTTCCGAGGGGGTATCTTCTTCATGGTGCTGTAGTCATCACTGTGGGGCCGGGGCCGCGTCAGAGCTAAAGGAGAGAGGAAGAGGGGGGAGAGAGAGAGAGAGAGAGAGAGAGAGAGAGAACGAACCAGTGTTAACCAGGTTCCCTGCAGAAGCCAGGATGTGGACCCTTCTTTTGGGCCCACCAAGGTCTCCACATCCCTGTTGGACTCTCAGCTGTGCAGAACCCAGGCCTGCATTTCCCTCCAACCTCCAGGAGCCCCAACCCAGACCTCAGGGGACCAAGAAGAATGGTAATTTCTGATCTGGTTGCTGGAGGACAATGTCCACCCTTTGGGGACGATGTGATCTAATGAAGGAACAAGGACGGAGTGAATTCTATGGTGTGTTAGGAAGCGGCAGGCTATGGAGACGGGGAGGACGGGCCAGGGTCACATCATCCTGTGGTGGGTGGCCGTGGTGTAGAATGATTAGAGACCGTACTGTGGTAACATGCTTAGAATGTCTGTTTCATAAAATGGTAATGTTAAAAGAAGTCTTGGGCAAACCTTGCCCAGCCTCAGTGTAGACATGCATAGTAAAATGGTGATATTCTTGCTGTTTGTGGTGGTGCACGCCTGTAATCCCAGTCCTTGGGAGGCTGAGACAGGAGGATCGTAGGTTCCAGGACAGCCTCAGCAAACTAGCGAGACTCTCAGCAACCTAGTGAGACCCTGCTTCAAAACAAAAAATGAAATGGGGTTGGGGCTGTAGCTCAGAGGTAGACTGCCCCTAGAATGTACTAGGGTTCCATCCCTAGTACAAAAAAAAAAAAAGGTGACATCCTTGGCTGTCTCTGAGGAATGACATTGATGTTATATACAAAGTGCTCACTCAGACCTTGGCACACTGTCATCCCAAAACAAAATGGGAACCGTCCAAATGGGCGTGGAAAAGAACAAAGTTAATTTTCTAACTCGATGGATGGCCACCTCTGTAAACCGGTATTAGACAAGGCTCCCCAAAGTAGCCAACTTTTAAGAACAGAAAACACCCTAAATGTGCAACTCTCTAATTAATAACCATCATTCTGATGACTTTCAACATGCTAAACCACAGCAGCTAGTAAGCGTCTCCTAGATAGGAATGGAGCCGCTCGGTCCTCAACATTAGTCCTATAGAGCTGCTCTGAAGGCATGAATAATTTACAGGATGTGTAGCAGATGGTATTTTTCCAAACTGGCTTCAATATTTTCAGTTGCACATGCTCTTCCTGAACCTTGATCCTGGGAGAGTCTCTGGCCTCCCCAAAGAAGACGTGGAGAGGGTGTTGGCTGCCCTCCGAGGCCAGGCCCATGCCTGCGCAGCTCCAGCCTGGCTCCCACCCTCTTGGGGCACATGGCATGGAAGAGGTGTGGACACCCCAAAGCAGTTGTGCCATGAGAAACCTGTGGAGAGGTCAGGCCAGGGGAGGCCAGGGGACCCATCCATGCCTGCCTGCCTCTGTTCAGCTTTCCCATCCCAGACTCCAGGAGGAAGTGTAATGGACCACATCCTCCGGTGACCCCAGCCCCAGCACTGTCTCACTTCAGCTGGGAGAAAGAGCCTGGCCTCGCATGCTCAGCAGAGGCAGTGAAGTTCTAGAGCCAGAAGGGCGATGCTAGAATCATCCTTGCACCCTAAGCCCCTGAACTCCGTAGAGGTTTGTTACATAACAATAGACACAAGCACAGATGTTGGAAGTGGAGTGTTGCTGTAAAACCATGGAATGTGTCACAGTTTGGGGAGTGAGAGGAGCCTTGGGACCACTAGCAGAAGCTCGGTGGCCTTCAGGGAAGCTCGCGTGAGGTTCAAGGGAAGGCCAGGAGATGCAGAAGCTGGAGGAGACAGGACACGCTTTGCATCCTCGAGGAAAGTCTGGCCACACTGTCACCTGCAGGAACGTGGCAAACAGGAGACGGGCTAAGTGACCTGGATCACATGGCTAAGGAGACTTTTGGGCAGAGTCTCAACAGCTGCCTCTGGGATTCTCTCAACTGCCTGGGGTGAAACAGGAGAGTCAAGAAATAAGGCGGAGAAGGAACCATTATTGGAAAGTGAGCCAGGGCGTTGTTCTGGATCTGAGAGGAAAATGGTTTCACAATCAGGATCTCAGATGCCAAATGATCCTGCAGTGAAGACAGGACTTCCAAGCAGCCGTGAAATCCAGGGCATTTTCAGAAAAACATGATCTACAGGAGAAGCCAAGCACACGTCGAAGAGACCCTTCGTGAAGATACTAGAAAGCCTTAAAGCGGTCCTACATAGACCTTTCCACAGAAGCAAAACCACAGACTCCTGAAAAATAGCAAAGGTGTTGCTACACAGAACTGTCCAGAGAGCCCTGAACAGAGGAGAGATTACCCGAAAGAGATTTGTGGATGCTGGCTTTGGACTAACAGAATTATAAAGCGATTCACAAGAAACTCACCGAGTGTGTAAAGGAATTGTATCAGTGTGTCCTGGTGGGCAGAGTCCACATAGAGTGGAGGGACTCGGTCTTTCAGAACTTTATGAGCAGGAAACGGGCTAAGAGAAGCGGCAGCCCTAAACTGAAGTTCCTGCTTGTGGACTAGGAATTACAATTCCAAGGGTGACAGAAAGATTCCAGAGCACAGACGAGGAGTCCTAGAAAGTCACACCCAGGACCCAGGACTGAGTCCTCACCGAGGCCCTAGCAACACGTGTCCAACCATTGCTCAGAACTGCACACACCAGTGACCACTCTGTGTCACCTGATGTCCCCTTTTTGGGCAGGAGGATGCATGACCCTTCTCCTATATCTGTCCCTCCAGTGCACACTGGTTGTGTGGGGGAATAGGTAACTTGTCTTGTGAGGTCACAAGCCTCATAGAGAAGGGGACACTCCTGGGTCTCACTTAGAGGCTGCGGTCTGGCCCCTGAGATGGATGGGAGGAGGCTTTGAGGAGTTTAGGGGAGGAGGTGAGAGCATTTTGTATGTGGAAAGGGTGTGAATTGTTTGGTCCAGAAGGTGGATTGATTGAGGCAGATTGTTTTTTCTGAAAACAACTGGTCATAGCAGTATTTGAAGCTCCATTAAGAGGTAGAATATCTGCCTTTTTTTTTCAAAACCTGGATGGACCTTTGGGACTATCCTGGTGGATAGAATGTGGCAGAAGCAGTACCTCCTGGCTTCCCAGGCTGGCTCACAAAACATGGCCACCTCCTGGTAGGAGCCAGGCATGGGCTGCACTTGATAAGCATTTGCAGAGCAGACCACGGAGGCGCGGGTGGAAAGCCAGGCAGTCCTGTGCACCTGTGACTTCCAGCAACACGTGCCTCAGAACCCTGTTCACAGAAGACCTGGTTTCTGTCAAATTACAGATAATAGAAAAACACATAGTAAAAGAGTTTCGGCTAAAAATACGCTGACACATGAAGCCTGACACTCCCCCGGGGTACGTGCTGAACCTTGCGAAAGGTGCGCTCTCTGCCTTATTTGTAAGCAGTGGATTTGCTATAATGAGGGTAGCACAAAGAAATAGATTTCTATAACATGGATGTGTTCGCTCAGCCTGTATTTATTGAGAACTTGCTATATGACAAGTGCTGTTCTGGAATAAAATTTAAATAAGACAGTAAAAAAAAAATGTACTTTCCAAATAAAGCCACAGAGGTGAACCATATTATTTCACTTACATGTGTAGCCTGTGTTTGGTGGAGAACAGAGTTGGACAGTAATTTTTAAATGGCTTAGGGGTTCATTGAGGTGTTGCTGCCAAGAGAGTGGGCCACTGGGACCGAAGGGAGGCTGCGTGTGGAGGTGTCCTCACAGAACCGCAACAGGGAGGCCACAGCTGCCCAAGATGTTGCTTTTCTATTTCACCTTGAGCACTTCCGCCTGCACTGCATCATTATTTGATCCCAAATCCTGCATTTTAGGATGTAGAGCTCATTTCCCAGAGGAGGAGACTGACCTTCACGGGTGTTGTGAACCACAGCCTGTGCCAGCCTGACCTTTCCTCCCCACAATTATCCCTTGCTGTCAGTTCTGCTGCCACTTGGTCGCAGAGAGTTGGGAAGGCAGGGTCACTTCTGCAAGGCCACACGCAGCACATGCTGACTCACTTTAAGGTGCAGCCAAGGTGCACCAGCAAGCCTCCTCGCTGTGTTGGGGAGGAAGGCTGCATTTTGGAAACAGAAACTGCAGGGGAAGAGCCTGTGGCCGGGGGGCTCCCCACAAGGAGAAGGGAAGGCAGGGTCTGGACCTTCCTTTCCTAGCCACGGTTTGCCAAGAGCAACCCAAGACTTGGAAGAAAATTGGCCTTTCAAATAGTTGGCTCTAGCTTGTTCATAGTTTGCAAAGAAGTATTAAAATATATTGGTGTGTAAATTGCTTCATGGTCTTGGGACACAAAGGTGGTGAAAGAGGAATGAGCTCTGCGTACTGCCTTTCTTCACCACAACCATGTTTATGGGGTAAAGACCCACATGGGAAGACACAGTGTGCCAATAAGGACAAGACTAAACCCGGGGACAACTTAGTGTGACCTCATTACTGAGTCCTCCCGAATCCTTGGCCCCCATTCTCCAGGCAGATATCCTTCCACTCTGTAGCCCTCTGAATTGATTAGCAGCTTTATCTGGAAAGAGAGAGGACTTGATTTTTTAACCTGTCAAACAGGATGACGCTGGTAATAAGCCGACCTTCATGGCAGCCCTTCCTCTGGGGCAAAGGAGGTTCAGAGAGAATTTTAATGAGCGATCAAATTGTCTTTCTTCCTCCTACTGATAAAAGTGGGGATAAGTTTGAACATTTTACTGGGGGCACAAAATTCAGCTCTGCTCTCTGGTAAACACATGGCAAGTTTAGAATCATGGCTGCCCTGCCTGCAGAACATTCTGCGGCCATGGGAAGTTGTGCACCCGTGGCTACTGGATACGTGGAATGTGACTTTTGGCTGAGGAATACACTTTCAGTGGCATTTCATTTTAGCTACTGCACATGTCTGGATTGTACTAGAATCACTTGGTACTGAAGAAGAGGACTAAGACTTCGCCACTGTCCCACTCTTCCACCTTCTGCTCCTGTCACGACGGCACAGATGTGACCAGAGCCACGGCTCACAGCTGGCTCATCACTTGGATGTAGCAACTTCTGTGACCGTGGACTACAAACGTGGAACACTGACAGATGGAGTGACTAAGCCCCAGTGACCCTCTCACTCCATAGTGCTACAAAGACTAATTAGCAAACATGCTCCAGCATCTTAATATTCTTATTCCTAAAAATACATTTAAAGCATCTCCCATACTGCAGAAATGCATCTATGGGCATAGGAGACCCAAGACTTGCTTTGTGCAGTTGCAAAGGAACCAGTGTGAGGAATTATGTGTTGCAAGAAAGAACACATAATGTAGATGGTAAAAAGGAACGAGTGGCCGGGTATGGTGGGGCACGCTTGTAATCCCAGTACTTGGGAGGCTGAGACCGGAGGATCCAGGTTCGCGGCCAGCCTCGGCTACTTAGTGAGGCCCTCTGCAACTTAGCAAGACCCTGTTTCAAAATAAAGAATAATTAGGCCGGGCGTGGTGGCACACGCTTGTAATCCCAGTACTTTGGGAGGCGGAGACCGGAGGATCCGGGTTCGCGGGCAGCCTCAGCTCTCTCTCTCTCTCTCTCTCTCTCTCTCTCTCTCTCTTTCTACCTAGTG